>ML789037.1:340549-354570 GCA_009831015.1 Picea engelmannii | reverse complement strand
GGTATTAAGATGGAAGGTGGGAATATATGGTACTGATATGGTAATGTAGAGGTATTTGGGTACATTGTTTCCCTTTAGAGTTATGAAGAAGCAACCATATCATGCCATTTACGTAAGGTTTGAGGCTAGTTACAACAAGTATAAGAATTTAGAGACAGAATATCATTCTTGAATATTTGGACAAAGAGATTTGCTTCTTTTCCTTCAATTTTAATGAAGTACTAACAACTCATAGGTTATTGATGAAATTAATGCCAAACCTTATCATTGAACAATGAAAAGTAATTGTTGGGCCTCTGTTATTCATTACATTGCTTTTGTTGATGATATTTCTGGGCATGGATTATCACTATTATTTCATCAAATGATGGTTAGTTTTCAAGATTTTGTTCTTGTCATTATTTTTAGTCATTAATTTAAAAATAAAAATTGAAGCCTTATAATGTAGCCTACACTTCTTTTAGTGTGTACTATTCTAGTGTTCGAGTATTATGTTATGCTTACTGTTTCCATACACAGACCATCATCTGTATTTTACCAAGTCTCTTGTTCATAAGTCTGTTTTGAAGTGTACAGGCACCACTTGTGATGAACATATATAAATAACATAACCATGCCAAATGAGGAATCTGATGGTGGCTGGAGAATGACAAGTGAATTTTGCAGGCAAAGGCGGTGTCAAAGTTTCATATTTTATATAATTCTCCCTCAGTTGACTCCATTTCACAAAGATATTATGCACACTGGAGGTGGTCTAGATTGTGTACTATATAAAATCAGTGTAATGTCAGCTGTAACTTGTAAGGTCTGATGTAAACAATAAATTGTTGTGTTATCTATTGTTGATTATGTTTGGAGTGGTGGATAGAGCTGTCTCAATTTTAAAGCTGAACTTGAAACTGGAGAATGCTAGTTTAAACTCTTATTAAAGCATTAAAAAAACAACCTTGAGATTCATTTCAACACTATTTATTCCATCTAGGCATGACAAGAGATAATTTTCACACTTGTTGGTTATTCTATCAGGGCAGAATTTTCACATTCAACTCTCTTAATTTTGCGTTGCATAGTGTTTGCACCCAATTCGTCTCTTGGTGAGCAAATAAAGGGTGCTTACATGCCCAGTTGGGATCTTCTAGGCATGACAGTTGTAGAGTAAAAGGTTAGAAAGAGAAACAACAAAGTTATAAACAAAAATCAAACTAAAACAAATTAAAACAATGAGCATATGGAAAAATGAAAAATAAATACAAATGGACCAATATCACCAATGTATAAGCTGATTTATTGACGAAATCCAAAGGCACAATGAAGAAAGGGGACTTGGGTCCCTTCTTTCTCCAATGGAAGGCTCTTGAGGCCCTCAAAAGCTTGCTCTCCTTACAATGAAAAGATGAAAATGTGGGTGAAAGAACTCCTAGCTTATCCACTCAAGAGGGGGTGAATAGCTCTATGAAATGCAGCTTATGATGTTTATTGCCAAAGAATGAGTCCTTAGCAATCTCAACAGCATAACAATACAAAGAATTCCTTGAGAAAATGGTGGTTATTCATGGATTTTTATAGCCTAGCATTGGGTGTTTATGTAACCTCTTTGGAATGTGAAAAGGGGTTCTTTAGGGCTCAATTAGGTCTTTGACCAACCCACCATGAGGATTGAGCTTGGATTTGGTGTGAAATCGACTTGGGAGTTGATCCATTAGTGGTTGGGAGGCCGACCAATTTCAATAAATGTGTCGTTTAGCAGGGGCGCGGGTTTTTCACCCAACAGAGGCACATCGTGCGCGCATGCGCAAAATGTAGGATGATGTTCCACGCATATGCACGCAAACCCAGGTTTTGTAAAGTGTCCTCTGATTTTTGGTCACTTGGTATATTTTTTGACCCTTTTGCAATGCTGTGGAATTAATCCTGTGCCATGAATGACTTCAGTTCTGTTCTGACGATGCAGAGTTCTTGTCACCATGTGTGGACGAAATTTCAGTGATAACAGATGCCCCCTGATGGATGAGGTTAGGAGCATACATATAGCTGAAATCCATCAATGTTTCTTTTACTGAGAATGGTGTTGTAAGGGAGAGCAGGAGTGGGACCGTGTAGAGCAATCCTTTGGAGAAGAAAGGAACCTGTAGAACCCTAACCTTCTGCAAGGTGCGTAACAATATACAACTATGTACAAATGAGGCGAGCATGCCCCATGCTCGTATGATGTAACTCTGAAAAAAGATGACGGAAATGTTGGTGTAGACAACTACAGCGCCCTCGGGGATGGAATGATAAAGGCAGAAGACAATTCTGCAAAGGAACATACTCTGAACCATAGGTAAGGGTCGTGGAAATAAACAGCGACGGTGATGTGGGCATTGGTGGCCCTACCAAGTTCAGAGGTCTTCGGCTACTGATAATAAAAACTGCAATAGTCGCAAAGTAAGACCCACCACAACCTGAGAAAGTGTTGGCGTCAAATGTTATGGGGGTCAACGACATCAGGGAGCAATGGTGTTTCCCCATGTGCCGTCCGAGATCTCTCATTAAATGGTAAATGAGAATCAAGATATTGTCGCCCTTCTGGAAAATTGTGTTGATGTCGACAAAAAGGGGGATGCGACTCCCATAAGCAAAGGGATTCACGGAATCTACTATGGTGAGGAAGTGACAGAGGTACATGGACGAAGTCAAGAAGTGGGAAGACTCAAGACTGCCCTTGGTTGGAGAATGTATGAGACAAACAGTGGCCACAACCGTGTGACAAGGTCGAGTGTCAAGGGGACGCTAAGACCGAGAGTAAGTTGTGCCAGAGGTGGGACAAGGTGAACAAATTCAAAGCGTATAGGTAAGTGGTCTGGGTAGTACTCTGAAGATATAGATGATGCCGGCGGGGGTAAATGAGAAGTAATGCTCCAACCAAGGGTGACATGGGTTGCATGTGGCCAAAAAGGAAAGAAGGTCGCCAATGGTGACGACAAAAGTAAATAACGGAAAATAACAGTGTTTGTACAAGAAATAATGAATAAATGTGGGAAAGATGTACAAAATACAGAAACGGGTGCCCCAGTGTGAAATGAGTGCCCCAGGGAGGGTAAAAATGTCTTGGAAAACTGATGAAGGGTGGGAGCCCCATTAGCGAGTTTCTACATGAGGTAGGTGAAACGAAGAGAGGTTCGCAGATGGGCAAACTCATGGTGGATGAAATGGTGGGTTCATGGTCCTGCGGAGGTGCAGGTAAAAAAGAACATAACCATAAAGCGATGATATAGGAGTCCATATGGGAAGCTAGAAAAATGAGGAGAGAAGAAGTATGTGGTTGATATGCAACATGATGAAAGACTACCGGGACTCCCATCCCTAAAGGGTAATAAAGATCAGCATGAGTGTCAAAAGTGAAAAAAGGTGCTATGAATGAGATGACTCATGTGGGTAAGAAAGCTACCAGGTACTAGTACCGTAGATGCAAAATAGAGGTGTGAGTACTGCAGAGCCGGAAATGGGTGTCCTAAAGGCCAATATCAGAGGGTGTGACTGGAAATGTAAATGCAATACAGCGAGAGAGACTACATGCCAGTGCTGAGTATAAACCTGGAGGAATGATGTGGAGAGATGATGATCAAGTACCTGCACACAGAACAACCAAATACCCAAAGTGAATAATATCTGAAGATAATAACAAATATGAACATGTATTAGATAAATGTGACAATGCGCGTGCGTACCTGGCCATGATATGAAAAAAAGGTGCCACGGGGGCTCAGGATGAAAAGTGGCCCAGGGACAGCCATGATGTAGGTGGCGGGATGCTGATCCCGTGGCTGAAGACGGTTCGAAAAATGGACGTCGTGGGCTCCCGGAATGGTGAGTGGAAATTTTGCAAAAGGCCTATATATAGCTGTAGGGCCCACATTGCCACCTCATTTGTACCTACTGCTACAATGAGTTTTCGAGCAGACTCAGAGGAGATTGAGTGATTCTGGGAGCATGGGGTATCTGATCGACGGTGTGCGAGTTTCAGGTTAGTGGTCTGATCATCCTGCATAGAAATAGGTTTCCAATTTTTGGGCAGGGTAGGTACGGGGGGGTCGTACAGGGGTTTAAATGGGTTTTTGGTAGGATGTGGGCCCACATGCATGGGAGAATCAGTGGAAGGTGCACATACATGCGCGCCTGTACACTCAATAAGCGCGCATTCATGCACGGGAGGAGGAATTTAAGGCGCACCCTAGGGGTGCACCTGTGAGGTAGACAGGCACGCATGGGTGCGCGCCTGTGGGGTGAATAGGCGTGCTCCAGAGCGCGCCTATGGGTGTGACAGGCACGCTCTAGCACACGCCTGTATTGTGAACAGGTGCACTCAAGAGAGCGCCTGTGGGAAAAATAGGCGCGCATATGTGTGCGCGCCTGTGGGTGGTAAAACCGTGCTTTTGAGGCAAGGTTTCAGGGTAAAAAAATGAGCTTTTTGATGTATTGGATGGTTGCATAAGCTAATATAGGACTTTGGGTTGTGTGCAGGTGGCGAGCAGTGATCATGGATGTGCAGTGGCATGGGTGAGACTGGTCACAGTTACGAGATGCTGTGGCCAATGCACCGCCTGCAGTTTGAGCGGCTTTAGCAACCAGTGGGTTGCTAAAGTTCTTTGAGTGCCCGTTGATACGGGCACAGGATTATTTACTCCAGTTCCTGCTCCAGATGTGGAGCCCAGATCAGCACTGCTTCCTCGTGCGAGGAGAGCAGATCCCCTTCACTGCGGTGGAGGATATATACTTCTTGACTGGGATCCCCTTCCGGGGAACACCGTTGCCGATAGATCCTGTGCTGCCGAGGGACACTCATCTGTGGACTGTCGCCGAGTGATATTGCTCAGGCGAGCACTATATGTCTGGGATGGCAGTGAGTATTAGTGGGATAGATGCCCTGTTGCATCATTGCATAGTGGCGATGATTATTCGGGTGTATGGGTCACTGGCGACCCACCGGATTAGTGGTGGTGAGTTGTTCTTGATGGAGAGGGTGGTGGTGGGCCGTGAGCAGTTCGCCTGGTGTTTGACCCTGCATGCGTGGATGATCGCGCAGCTGGACCGTTGTCGGTCCACAGGCACTGGGGAGTTTGCTTTTGGCTCCATCCTGGTAGCCTATTTCTTGGAGAGGGTGCCGATGTTGTGCCCGAGGGTGTTACTAGAGGCACTGGGGGCACGAGAGCCGTGCTTGAGGCGGTGGTCAGTAGTTTTGGTTCGCCACAGTGGTGGCGAAGGCGGGCACTATTTTACTGCGCAGGCGATGCAGATATGGCGGCAGATGCTGCAGGTCATATTGCAGTACCCCTATGCTGGGGTGGACTTCCAGGGGGACCCAGACATGGTGTTGCCTCTTGGGGAGGTGTTCGACCATCAAGGTATGTTGTGTACTTGTATGTTTTGATTTATGCTGTGATTTTGATATACCAATTCATATGTATGATGTATAGACACTGATACGATTTGTCATTTGTTGCTTTGTGTATGTGCATATTTGGCACCTCGCGGGCGCGAGGTGGAGTTGTATAGAGCGTCGGTTCAGTGAGAGCCGGGGAGACCTCCACGTGGAGAGAGGCGCGAACGAGATGAGGCTGCGGGGTGACCTATAGAGCCTGAGAGACCGGTGAGGAGGCGTCGATTTGATGACCCTAGTGTGGGGCCATCCCACGCTCCTCCGGCGGCAGCCGGAGGTGATCTTGATGATATACGCCGTCGTCTGGAGACGGTATTTTAGGACGTGCATGAGGGCATGTGGATTCGTATCCAGGACGAGGAGTTCCTGGAGCAGGGCATAGGGTTACCGCCACCATGGCGGTCGATCGTGCGATGAGCAACTGTGCTTGCCGCTGTGACCAGTGGACGCCTGCCACCGGGGCAGGAGGGTCCTACAGGTGCTCCACCACCACCGCCTGGGGCAGGTAGGGGTGGTCCACCACCTCCTCCTAATAGAGGAGCAGTCGGGGGTGCGATAGAGGCACCCTGATGTATCACGTATTTTGTATACTGTTTTGATAGGCTGGTGAGCCGATTTTTGTACCGAGATGTGGTACGGGCCGGAGGGCCGATGTATTTTTGTTGTATGTAAAGATTTGGATGGCTGGGGAGGCCTTGATATATATATGAGTATACACCTTTTTGAGATCCAAATGTGGTTTACATGTGTTTTTTGTATTGATGTTGATGATGTTGATTCTATCTATATGTTGTGACAGGATATATGAGATGTTTATGTATGTGTAGCTTGATGTGATTAATGTCAATCTAGAACCCTGTTAGCTATTGCATCTATTGTTTGATTCAATTCTCTTGGAATATGTGTAAATGTAATGGAATCAAAATGTCGAGATAATAATCTAATCTGCAGGTATTTGCGAAAGAGGCACAGATCGCGTACATGGTACACATTGTTGAGTTGGAGAACGACCAGTTGAGAGTCGAGGAAAATGCTAAGGTGACGAATATGATGATGTTGGGCGTCAGCCAAGAGGCCAATGACAGAAGTGTATTCGGTTTGGTTATTGGTTGCTGGTCCTAAACAGATGTCGTTGGAGTGTAGCATTTCATGTGAAGGGGTGTAGAGAGCCCAAGAAGCCGAAGAGAGATTTTGTGTCCAACGGCTGGCGCCGTCGGCGTAACCAATGTGGTAAGCTGGTGGAGGAGTCATCTATCAATAGCACAAAGGATAGTTTAGATGAGGGAGAAAAAAGATTAAAAATGCTAGAAAATAAAAGAACCTAAAGTAGCTTGACTACGTTTAAGCATAAAATTTCTTGAGGTATAGCCCATTGACGGGTTCTTTGAGCGAGAGGCCTTCGGGGGAGGCCAGGATGTATGCGCCTTTGGTGAGGCAATGTTGGATGATGTAAGGGCCATGCCAAAGTGATTTGAATTTTCCATGGCCAAAGGTATCGTGAGCGATATCATAGGCATGGACAAGGTCGCCTTCACGAAATGATCGAAGGTTGACATGGCGATCAAAGGTAGCCTTGGATCATTTTTTAGCTGCCTCGTTGTTCTGTAATGAGGATTGACGATCCTCATCCAGAGACTCCAAGTTCAGCAAGCACTGCTCCATTGGAGCAGTGTCAGGTAAAAACTCGATTGTAGTGCGAAGGGTGGGAATTTCGCACTCGATGGGAAGAGTTGCCTCTATCCCATGGACTAAATGAAATGGCGTGAAACCCGTAGCAGTCTTCACTACCATTCGATAAGCCCATATCATGGAAAATAACATATGATGCCAATTGGTTTTATGTTTATTAACCATGCATTGTAACATGGTCTTGAGGACTTTGTTCACTGCCTCGACCTGTCCATTTGATTGAGGATAGTATGGTGAGGCAAACTCGTGAGAGAAGCCTAACCGAGATGAGATTTCGACAAAGATCTCATTCTCAAAATGTTTCCCATGATCGGAAACTAGTTGGAGTGGTACTCCAAACCAGGATATGATGTGGTTGAAGAAAAAACGCGCTGCAGTGTCAGCGGTGTTGTTGAAGGTGGGCATAGCTTCAGCCCATTTGGTGAAGTAATCGACAGCGACAACAATGTATTTGTGACCATTGCTAGAGGGGGGATTACAAGTCATAAAGTCAATGCCCCATTTACAAAAGGGCCCTGCAGTAATGATAGGGTGAAGAAGAGCAGGGGGAGCGCGGGCTTTGTTGGCATAGAGATGACATTGCTCACATCGTTTCACGGCATGAATGCAATCATGAAATAGGGTAGGCCAAAAGTAACCGGCCCGGATAATTTTTTGGGCCGTGGCGATGCCCGAAAGGTGGCCCTCGCAGGCGTCGTTGTGGCAGTTGTTTAAGACTCTGTTGGCCTCATCAATAGTCAGGCAGCGACGAAGAATGGTGTCGACGCCCCGCCGATATAGGATGTCACCGATGAGGAGATAGCAGGGGGCTTGATGGCGAATGCGCTAACGATCATCTTGTGATAGGTGATTACCAAACTTTTGAGTTCGTAGGTAGATGAGAAGGTCACCATACCAGGGATCATCAGAAGCGATGTAAAAGAGATGTTCGTCAGGAAAGTCAGTATTGACGGGGGCACTGGGTGTGTCAGAGGGAAGGGCCGTGACAAGCTCGGCGAGAACGAGGGCCTTTTTACTCTTGGCTGTTGAGAACTCAAGGTCGTACTCCTGAAGGATAACGATCCATCGAGAAAATTTTCCATTAACTTGGTGACGGCTGAGCAAATATTGCATAGGGTTGGAATCTGTGACGACCTTGGTGGTGCAAAGCAGAATGTAGTGACGCAGTTTCTGGACTGCGAGGACAACTGCAAGAGCTAGTTTCTCTTCATGTTTGTACTTCAAGGGTGGTCCTGAGAGGTTCTTACTGATGTAGTAAATGACATGTTCACGATTGTCATCTCCGAGCTAGAAGAGGACGCTGGCTACTGATACAGCTGATGCTGATACGTAGAGGATGTAGTCGCGATTGTAGTCAGGTGCACTAATCAAAGGTGCATTGGAAAGTGCTGCTTTAAGATCGTCAAATGACTGCTGGGCATAGTCGTCCCAATGAAAAGGGATGTCATGACGTAGTAAGCGAAGGAAACCATGTGCGCATATAGTGTAATCAGGAACAAAGCACCTAAGAAAGTTGGCTTTGCCCTGTAGACTTTGTAGTTGTCACAAATTTCGAGGAGGTGGAATTTCGGTGATGGCTTGGACTTTGAGGGGGTCCACGGTGATACCGCTTTGTGAAATGATAAAACCGAGGAGGCGCCCTGCGGTGACGTAGAACACACACTTGAGAGGGTTCAAGTAGATGTTGTACTGACGACACCGTTGGAAGATGATTCGTAAATCATCGAGATGTTGGGTGCGTTTCTTGGATCGAGTGGTGAGGTCGTCCAAGTAGGTAAGGATGAGTGCAACGAGATCATGAAAGATGTATGTCATGTCCCGCTGGAAAGTTGCACCGGCATTTTTGAGGCCGAAGGGCATGACATGATATGCAAACGTACCCCATGGGGTAATGAATGCAGTTTTGTACTGATCAGCTGGGTGGATTTGAATTTTGTTATAGCCAGAGAATCCGTTCATGAAGGAGAGAGCCTCATGGCTGATGCAATCGTCAATAATATGGTCAATGAAAGGCGTAGGGAAGTTGTCCTTGGGACATGCGTTATTGAGATCGCGAAAGTCGGTGCAAATGCGGATAGATCCCTGTTTTTTGTCGATAGGTACAGGGTTGGAAACCCATGAAGTATAAGTGATGGGGTAAATGAATCCGACCGTACGCAATTTGTCAATTTCGGCTTTGATGGCTGCGGCCTTGGATGGGTGTAGCGGTCGCTGTTTCTGGTGAACTGGTGTGATGTCGGGCCAGGTGTCAATGCGATGTTCGACGATAGAGGGTTCGAGGCCAGGCATCTCTGTGTATGACCAGCCGAAGATATCCCTATATTCCTAGAAGAGGGCTTTGTATGCGGTGATTTCCTGAGGAGTACAAGCAGCTCCAATGATGATTTCTTTGATGATGCCTGGTTTAATGGAAATGTCAATTTTGATGGTGGGGGAAATGTTTGCCAAATTGCCTTCTTCAAAAGCATCGGGTGCAGTAATAGGATTGTTGAACCAATCGATAGGCCCTGATGGGATAATATCTTTGGTTTCGACTGTGTAAATGGGATTGTGGCTAGGAGGCAAGAGGGCTTCCTGCGGAAGGAAGAGTGCATGATGATGTAGTGCGTCCCAGGGAGAGTCCAGGCATTGTATCTCTTCCAGTATTTCTTCGTCACATTGGAAATGACGGGAATATAATGGATCGTGAGGAGTGATCTCAGTGATAGTGTGGTTGCCCCCTGCTATAGAAATAGAGGAGGTAATGCTAAGAGAGGGTGAGGGTTCACTCAACATAAACCATATATTGAGGTACTGAGGGGTACCCATGGTGGTGGGATGGAGAGTCTCCGTAGAGGAATGGGCAGGAGAGTTGGGTGGGTTACAGGGTAAATCCTCAGATACATCATCTAAGAACCATGGAGGCATAGGGAGTGCCTCAGGCTCGGGAGGAATGATGTGTAGATTCGCCAGTGGCGAAGTAAGTTCAATTGTTGCCTCTGCGGGTTGGTGCAGCAGGGCTAATTGACGTTGCCGATATTCGATGATCATTGGACACTGGTATGTAAAATGAGCCAAGGAATCGCAAAGAGAGCAAGGGCATCTCATGCATTCATTGACTAAAGTAGTGACATAGTGAATGTCAGTGAGCGGTGTTGTGGATGACATAGCAAGGCGTGGGTTGTTCTGAAAGTCTCGGCTTATGATAGCTAATGCCTGCCAAAAACGAGGCAGTGCTGGACAATGATGGGTGTAATGGCCATACTCAGAACAGATGGCACACACGAATTTGGTCTTCAACCCTTTACTACTTGAAGGTTGAGTGGTAGCAGTAGTAATGGGTGGTGTGGGGGTTGAATTGGGGGGAATCAAATTCCGTAATTCTGGTAGTGATGGGCAGTTTTTGGTTTGGTGACCCTCTTTGTCACATAATGCGCAAGGTGGTGGGATGCGCGGAGGAAGTGGAGCTATGGGCTCCTTCTGCTTTCTTCTGCCCCCAGCAGTAGCAGGGGGGGTAGGGAGTATGGGGGTAGTGGTGGTAGTGGGAGTGAGGATAGGAATCGTCATGGGGAGTCCTGCCTGTGGGCGAGGGACCATCTCAGGTGGATGTAAGTACCACACTAGGATGGATAACACCATATTGGGTAGTGTGAGTGTTGTGGCTACCTGGAAAGATTCTATAATAGGTGGAGGGTAAAAGAAGGGAATTTGAGTGAGGGGTCAGGGAACTGTCTCCCAAATGGGACTAGGCCCTTGAGGGGATGTGGATTCGTGGACTGTGGGTGTCGACGAATGCGCAGGAGGCTCCTGTGGGAGTGGTGCTGCGACTGTTGAGACGTCAGGAATGACTGAAGCCTCCTGAGGAGGATGAGTATCCTCCTGGTGAGTGATGACGCATACTTGACTAGGGGGAAGGAGTGGTGGTGCTCCATGGTATGTCCCTAACAAGGATGGATCTTTAAAAATACCAGGACCCATCTCTACGAGTGGATATACATCTTTGTTGGTGTGAATGAGAGGAAGAATGTTATCGAGACTGGCAGATGGGTTTGGCTCGTAATGTGAGACTTGGTCAATGGTTACAATCTTTCCATTGTGGGGGAACATGATTGTTCGAAAGATGGATGATGCCACTGCCTTCATAGAATACATGTAGCTATGTCCAAGCAAGATATTGTAATCAAGCTGGGCGTCGATAACTTCGATGTCAATGAGAATAGTTTTTCTTCCAAGTTCCACGGGGACATTTTGGAAGAGCCCTTCAGGAGATGATGGTCATCCATCATAAGCTTGTAAGGTGATGACGGAAGGTATCAGTTCCAGGGAACCAAGTTTCTGCCATACTGTTTTGGACATAATGCATGTAGATGCCCCTTCATCGATGATACACCAATAGACAGTGATGTTCCATATTTTTACTGGTATTTGAATAGCAACTGCGGCGGGAAGATGCGGTTCGCAACTATCAAGGTCAAAGGTGATGAGTCGAGTATCGGCAGGGTCGACTGCACCCAGAGCGGAAAGTAGTGATTTCCGCTGAGTAGGACAAGTCTGGAGGACTTCCAAAACTGACATGGTAGCCGGGGATTGTGCTAAGTCATCTACCAAGCTGTAGTTATGAGCGGCCCTAGCCTATGGGTTATGGACATTCCTGCGCAATGGGATGCGAGGGATGCGTAATGGTGGTTCGGCAGAAAGGCAAGGGATCATCAATGGAGGTCCCGTCGGTGTAGGGTTTGTTTCTGGAGATGTAGGGGTAGACTCAGTTGTTGCAGGATACTGACGATTGCATGTTTGCAGAAGGATTTCTTCCTCACTGGTGAGGAGAATTGTTTGCTCTGTTGGATTGTTGGGATTGTGGTATTGGCCCACCTGAGGTGGGGGATGCTGCGTGTCTTGTTGGGTGTTTATCACACCTTGATGTGGGATAGGATTTTGCAGCACGGCGGGAGGGGGTTGTTTCACATATTGTTGTTGTGCCTGTTGCGGGGCAGGTTGTGGAGGAGGAGGGGGGAGGCTTCCTGAGTCTTTCAACCTTTTGAAATCAGCGATCTATGGGCAATGGTGAGTGTAATGACCATATACGCCACAAAGAGCACAAGGGTGGATAGTTTTAACCGTATTCTGCCCTTGGCATTTGTTTTTATTGCCCTCTTGGGGGTTTTGGTTCCCTTGGTTCTGATTGCCCCCCATGGGTTGATGCTGTGGGGGTTGATTCCCGCCTTGACCAGGATTGTTGTTATTCCTGTTCCTTCCTTTCCTCTTGGTGTTGTTTGAAGGATGAATTGGATTGGCTATGTTCAACTATTCAAAATTTTGGTATTGTTGAGCAGCAGAGGGTTGAACAAAATTTACCCCCATATGAGGATGTGGGGGAGCCATAGGTTGTGGAGGACCCGAAAAGGGAAAGTAAGGGTTCTGTGGTGGTGCAGCTCCATAAGGTACATAGGAAGGTGTGGCGCTTTCCCTAGTACTATAAGGTGATGTGGAGGGAGTACCACTGGTGTTTGGAAGAGGTGGATGTATGGGAGGTGCCGGTGGCGGTCCACTAATGGGTGGAGGTGTAGCAACAGGGTACAACTGTTGATAAGGGGGTGGGGGGTAATAAGAAGTGTCCCCATATGCAGGTGGGTATTGAGGCGTTCCATACATTGGTGGTGGTTGGGGTTGTGGACTATGGTGTGTGGTAGCACCTATTAGCCCGTCTGCTGAGTGAGACATCCCTGGTTTGTCTTGACCAAATGGCACAGGTTTTGGTAGATCAGGCAGTACCGTGTATAAGTACCCTGACTGTGCATAGATGAGGTCATATTGTTGGGATTTACTGATGGCTTCCTCTTTGGATTGTGGGAAGGTAGAAGTGACATCCTTTCCAAGGAGAGCGACAAGTGATCTAACAAACCAGTCAAGACATTGTTGTTTGGTGGTTTCTGCTTTACACAAACTACGTTGCCTACGCCACTCATGAATATGGTCAGCAATGTGGGTGGCTGAGGAATTTTTGAAGTTAGACAGTAGTTCTAGACCATTGTCATGGCAGATGGGTAATTGGAAAAAAGTTAAGAAGGCTTTGGCCAAGGATTCAAAGGTCGTGTGGGACCCTAATTTTTCTTCGACATACCATTTGGCTGATGGGCCAGTGAGTGTGCATTGAAAAAGATGCAGTCTGACAGAGTCTTCCATGATGCTATTGGAAGAACACCATAGATGAAAGTTCATGACATGATTGGCGGGGTCATCCCCTACCTTCCCTTCAAACTTTGGTATGTCTGAAGGAAGTTTGGTTGGCATTGCAGGCCATGTGGCATCATGCAATATAGGATCATTAGTGAGCTTGGTGAGATCCAGAATGTTGAGAGAGGCCAAGTATGGCATCTGTAGAGGGGGGGGAGGGTTAGCTCCGGACATGGTGTGTTGTGAACCTGACCCTAAGATACTCCCCCTAAGATAGGAGGAAGGTTGAGCAAGCGTCGTGAACGACAGGGGTTCTGTGGTTACCCTATGATGTCAGACTAGTTGTGTGAAATGTGTGCAAAAAGTGGTGAGAGAAAATATAGAAACAAGAGCCTTTGCTGTGATGGTCTACACAATATATATATCAAAGTCAAACTGTAATCAAATGTGCATCATACATAAATGAGAAAGAAGCATATATGTGGGTAAGAGGGTTTTTGTCCGCGTGGGGGAATCAAAAAGAAAGCAAATGCTCGTGTCCTAGAAGACGTAACGTCCTTCCTCTAAAATAGCACTGAACCTTCTAATAGCTCTCAACAGTGGGGTCTGAAGTCACTGGAAGAGACACTAGTGAAGGATGAAATAACTGGTTATAATGAGGGGTAGAGGGGGCAATATCTCGAAAGAGCTGGCGATACTTCCCAATAGCCACACAAAATCCAATCAAGGTGCGATTGCAGCCCACAATCACCACCTGGGT
>ML789037.1:310040-325039 GCA_009831015.1 Picea engelmannii | reverse complement strand
AGAGAGAGAGAGAGAGAGAGACTGAGGGCACCGGCCAGTAGAGGGAGCTTGTGGAGGGCACCGGCCAAGAGAGGGAGAGACTGAGGGCACTGACCAATAGAGGGAGCTCACGGAGGGCACCGACCAAGAGAGGGAGAGACTGAGGGCACCGGCCAGGAGAGGGAGCTCGTGAAGAGAATGGTAAGTTGATACTTTTTTGTATTCTGCTTAGAATGATACTTCTCTGTATTAAGTGCCAGATTAAGGTTCTGGTCCGAAAGGGCGTGGGTTCAAATCCCACTCTCAACATACTTTATTTTATATGATTTCGGCTTCAGGTGCTCCCAAGTTCGCTTCACCGATTAGTTTTCCTGCCTACTTTTATTTAAGCAAATCCTGCATACTTGTTGTAATGGTTGCAGTGTATTTGTAAACTACAATCCTTTTTAACAATAACAGTTTTTCTTCAGTGCATACCGAGACTAACAAACTACCTATTTATATGTAAACTGTGTGTATGCATGCACAAGCATGGAGTCTAAGGATAAGTTGAGAGATTATTCAGCAAATCATTTAGAGGTCGATAAATCTTCTTCCAATGGAAGCTCTATGTTAGGGTCTCAAAGTTCTTTAAGCAAAGGGTGTGATTCCAAGTGGAGATATTGTGCTTTTGGCAATACTAGGTACTCAAAACCCACAAATAATTGGGTTATGCTTACAAGGAGAAAGGGATATGATGTCGTTTGATGAGCCTTGATAGCTGTCATAGACTACATGGTGTGAAAAGTAGTGTTCGAGTCTTTTGGAGTCATTGAGGATAAGCATGAAGGAAAATGACATTGTGAGAGAAAGGGCCTCTCCAACATGGCAGGGAGAAGCTATGATATATGGAATTTCCTAATCTTGTAGTGCGATGGTATTATGGTTTTATGGATGGGATAGGATTTCTAGATGGTGGTTAAGTGAATGATGAAGGAGGATTTATGGTTGGTTTTTCAATCATGGAATGCATTGGTCACGATGATTATATAGCTAATGTGTTTGTTATCCTGGTGGGTTGTCTCGAGTGGTTGAGAGCTGTGAATACAAGCAGGAGGTCATGATTTCAAGTCCTTGGGCTAGCTGTCTGTATGTATATTGGGCCTCACTTGATGTCCCCACCGGGTTAGATTTCCAAAAATGAAATTAGCTAATTTACCTCCCATACAATCCACAAAATGAGGGGAAGTACCTCGAGGGTTTCCTAGATGTGTATTCAGCAGAAAAAAAAGCTAATGTGGGTGTTGGCCAAGTGAACTAGTTTGTAGGGGTTGTATCCTCGACTTATTCTAGAGTTAGTAATTTAGAGTTTGACTCACGCAACATGGGGTTTATTTGACAACTCCTAGTTAGTAATTTTCTTCATGCTTTGTTGGTTTAGGCTTTGGTTTGTTTTCATGTTCTTTATGCATTTTGATTGGTTTTGGAGAATTTCTTGGGTTTGTTGGGTGATGAAGGTGCTCTCTAGAAAGGAATATTGGCTTTTTTCCTTTCCCAAAGTTTGGTTTTCCCGCTCTCATTGCAAAACAAAGGCCCTTTTCCAACATTGGTTTTTCTCTTGGTCATGGGCACCATCTTATCTATTGGCCACACCTATTGGCCTGTCCTAAGTCCAAGGGTACCTTTGTTTTGGTCAATAGTATTCTTGTCTCTATGGTGGTTAGTTGGGTCAATGGAGGAAAAGAGTTTGTGCTCTCTTAGTCAATGTTGGCTCTTTCTTCTTTTATAATTGTGGGGTGGCCTTATCCTCTCCCTCTATGGTAGGTGGTGTTATTTTGCTTCCTCTCTACCATATAATCTCTACCATGGGTGTTTGGGTGGTGTTCCTTCATTAAAATATACTCTCTACCATGAAGGTTGTCAGTTAGGCCACATGTTATGTTTATGGTAAAAGAAACTCCTGCAAGGGTACACCCTTAGCTCCTAAACCTGTCCCTCCTAGCAAGACTCCATAATGCCTTACCCGAGCTATAAAAGACGCATGAAGGGCAGCCTCATACTTCCAACTCCAGTTCTTCGAGGATGAAAAAAGGGATATTAAGTATATGGAGAAGAAAATCAAATGGTAAAGACAATAAATCCCTAAGGAGCGACTAGAGGTTGAGTTCAAGGATTGGATGCATGATCTCGGTTATTTGTGAACCAAGGAAACTACAATTTCTAAGTGTATGGAACTGTATTGGCTCATTAAGGAATTCATTGAAAAAATTGTTGAGGAGAAGAGAAGCCTATAGATTTTCATATGAGATAAACCACATGTCATGAATCAAAAGTTTAACACTCTCTGTAGGTAAATTTTCGACATTGAAATTCCAGTGGCTACTTTGACAAACTTGCATTGTTCTCCCATGGAATCCTTTTCTGCAATGGCAGAGAACTTCAGGAGTAACAAACTGGATAGTGCTATGTTGGGTAGTATAGAGGAGTAACATAGTTTATAATGCGATAATTCCATGTGGAACAACAAGCTATTATGTACCCGTTGGTCCATGGAAATTAATGATCTGAAAGTCCCATGGACCCATTTCATTTCCAAGTAGAGAACAGGTCCTACAAAAGGATATGAAGCTTATTGTTAGCGTGTTCTACTCTTTACTTGCTGGGGTGGTAGGGTGTGAAGTTGGGGAGATGATTCTACCAATATATTGAAAGTTCCAAACAGCTTGTTGGGTTGGGTTGATCTATCAACTATTTTATTTTTTTGTGAGCGTGTAATGGAGCATTGGGTATGTTGAATATGGACATTAGTAAAAATTCATCTAAACTTGAGTTTTTGGTATATCTTTGGATGTTTAAAAACTCAAAGATGCATATCTAAAGTTCACACAAATAGCCTCTATATCAAATATTAAAAATCCAAATGTACAACCTTGAGCTTCCCAGCCTCAGACAATATATATATTAGACTAATCTTAGATGGGTTTGTGCTAGTGGCTCCTAGGCACATTCGACAACCCAAATATGTCACAGTAAACTGGAAAAAAAAATCACGAAACATTGAGATTCATATTCCAAGAATTTAATACCTCTCTGCTCGCTTGTAACCCACGGATAAACATTGCTCCAAGACAATTTCCTCTAAGTATTTTCATCCAATTCTATAGTTGTTGTCATTTTTTAGCATAATATTCCTTCATAGACCAAGATCTATCAGATTTACAGATAGGAGGATGTTTGTTGTTCTGTAATATCTATTCTTGCTGAGATTTTTTCTTTTGAAACAGTTACAGATCTGTGTAAATAATATGCCTTGTACTTGCTTCCTTTTTTCCTTCACTAGGGTTCTCTTTTTGTTCTTTTCCATTTTCTGCATATGGATGTGGAGGTGTTGTTGATCAATTTTTAGTGATGGCATGAGGCAGTTTCCACCTTCTCCAACGAAACAGAGGCATTGGTTGTGCTTGCAAATGAGACTAATTCATTCCATGTTTCTTTGGTTGAGGTAAGTTTATTGGCATTCTTGTTGCTTTGGTTGAAATAAGTTTATTGGCCTTCTTATTGCTTTTCTATAGTTTTGATGGCAGTCTCTCTGTCCATAAATTAAAAACTACTCAGTTTCCTAACAATAGTATGTATTCTCTACGATTTGCAGCCTAGTTGTAATCTCATCCTCTTGGTTGTAGGTGACCACAGGTAACAGTTGTGTCGGTTTTAGGTTCCTCCAAATATCCTACGATATACCAACCATTAGTAAGTATTATTGGGAGCATATCGATCGGATTAGAGGGATGCCCCTTTTAATCTATCTTTTAAATTTTGTCTGTCCATCATCATTAGCTCTGATGTTTCTTTTTATTGTCATGCAGTGATGTCAAACAGGAGTTGCCTGAGAATGACGATGAAGTGCATAGAAGTAAGCTTCTTCCTCTTATTTTGATGGTACCTACTTGGTCATTAGTTTTTGTGTTTGCACCCTCTACTATGTTTTATCTGTGTGCTAGATGAACTTAATAATTTAATTCATTAAATAGCTTGGAGCATCAAAGTTCCTACAGAAACCGATATCTGAGGACAAGCTCAAAAATATTTGGCAACATGTGGTTCACAAGGTTTGTGCTTTTTACTTGATTAGTTTGAAAAATCTATTGTGATATTCCACATTGGTTGTGAGGGGTTGGTCCATAGTACTTATTTAATGGGGCAAGTGAGATGGGGGTGGTGCTTGCTATAACTTAGATTGGTTTGGGAGTGAGTATGCTTGCTTGTTTCACTTTCCCCTCCTTCTACATAATAGTATATTGGTTTGGGAGTCTATAACATAATAGTAGATTGGTTTGGGAGTGTGTATGCTTGCTTGTTTCACTTTCCCCTCCTTCTATGTGGATATAAAATAGTTGTATTATTTTAACATAAAATTAAACAGTATCATTTCATGCTATAAACTAGATGGAGATATCCATAGTTCATCAATCACAGTGTATGTGTAGGCATTCAGTGAGAGTGGCACTGTTCTTTTAGAGTCTCTTAAACCAGTTAAAGAAAATATTGTATCCATGCTTCAACTGGGGCCTCAACAAGCTATTGTTAAGAGTAAAAGCACTCAAAATAAAGAGTCATCTGGTGGAATCAAAGCTGGGGCTAGTGCTCTACATGAGGTACAGTCTTGCATGCCAACTCCCACAGATTTTGTAAAACAAGAGACAATCATTGACCCCTATAATAGTGACAAATTTCCAGCTCCATCAACTCCTCAACTAGAATAAGGAGGTAGGTCCCCTTCTGAGGAGGATAAAACACTTAGATTAGACGATGCCACAAACTTAATGGTTGGAACAATGCATGTTGAAAATAATTGTGGGTATGAAACTATAAGAGAAGTGAGATTAGATGTTGAAGAAACATCAGCCTGGTCATCTCAAGTTGATATCCCAGCATCTTTAAAGAAATAAACTCAAGACATGTATAGAATATCACTGAAAGAAAGAAATAATAGCCAATCTGGGATGAAACTCGTCGACATAACAAGCAACCAGTTGGGGAATGGAATTACTTCTAGGGGTACTAGTTTACACTCAAGGTTGGAGACTATAGATGTGCATGTAGTTAATTCTTCTAGCATTCCAGAAGAGGAAGTGGGTTCTGTTGAAGGTTCAAAGAGTGATGATGAGAATATCGAGAAATAAACTATATTGTCTTCTTATTCTTGTAATGAAGAAAATGTAGATTCTAGTACAGAAGATATAAAAAGAAAGAAGAATAGCGCAGAGCATGGTTGCAAAAAGTCCAATATTGCTTCTCACAAGAAAAAGTTTAAGGTAAGACATAGCAAGAAAATGTTTAAGGTAAGACCCAGATGTGAACTGTATATGCCAATTAAGGATATGTCTAGCATGTGTGGACTAAAGGTGTTTCTACTTGTAGGTAGAATGGACAATGGACTTGCATCAGCGTTTTGTGCAAGTAGTGGAGCAACTTGGAGTTGATCAAGCAATCCCTTCAAAAATTTTGGACCTTATGAAAGTGGATGGTTTAACTCGGCATAATGTTGCTAGCCACTTATAGGTTAGTCATTCTTTTAAAAGGGAGTAAATGTTCAAAAAAAAATTTCAAATTGAACCTCTTTATGATCAAATTTCTTGAATTGGATTTTTACCAAAATACATCATAATGTTTAGGTGTGCAATGTGCTATATGAGACTTTTCTCAGTATGAAAGGAAAAAGGTATTCTGTAGCTTGGGGAAATTATATTATAAACATAATTTTTTATTGCTCCCTGGATTTGCTTGGTAAACAACAAAACCATAAAACTGGCTTACATAACATTGACAACAATGAAAACCTCATGCTTTCTGATAATATATTTATAGAGTACAGAGTTGTCAATTATAAGTGCCATATTCTATGAGGATGTCGTTGAGCAATGATTCATTGATCTATGATGACATACTGAGGATATGATGTGCAGAAATATCATTCTCACAGAAGGCACATTTTTCCAAGGGAAGATGATGTTGCAAGCACGCAATATTGGTAGCATTTTGACCCTGCCTGGACTAGAACTAAGTAGATTAATCTTGGACTCGTAAAGGGAATCCTGCTTCTGGACCAATTATTGCATATTCACCAGTTCAGCTACATCCTGCACCGCATGGGACTCCTGTGGGCCCGCCTCTTCCTGTTTGGGGACATGCCACTATAGATCAGTCAGGTAGTCACATGTGGCAGCAAATTCATGTGGGAACACCTACTCCATGGAAATCACATGATGGCTCTTTCTAGAAACATCCATGGGTATAGTTTCAACTTACAACCAGGTTGTTTTCTATTCTTTTCTTCTGTTTCAGGTTTGAATATGGTATATTTTGTCATATTAATTATTTATTGATACAAAATAGCATCTTATATGACTTCTTGTAGGTATGTGCTGATTCTTGGGGTTTCCCCACAGTTGGGATGCCATTCTAACCCCAACCCATGATGGTAGGTACTTGTAGTTGTGTGTAATTGTGAAATTTAGAACTGTTTTCATGCATTGATTCTTGATAGTAATGATTCCTTGTATTGAACAGAAGCTACCTGCAAATCATGGTCACAGATCAAATCCAAATTCAAAAATATAGGATGTTTCAGTCCAACATATTCCAATCCCTGATCCACTTAATAATAATGGGTCTTCTTTATGGGAAAAGTGCATTAATGGTCACCCGGTATTGCTATTATCCACTTAATCTCTAACGATATAGCAATGTTATGTGCATCATTGCATTACATCTTGTCTCTTGAATATTTTTTTCAGATTGGTTACTGATTAATTATGTTGTTTTCTAAAAAGGTGAAATGACAGTCTACTGATCTCACTAATTGATGGAATTATCTCCTATTCTGTGCAACAAGAATGTTTTACAAATTCATTTAATTAGATGCATGGCTATCAACAAGGTATTGATTCATAGAGTTTATCCATCTTATCCCAAACATAAGGAACAACCAAATGTGATATTTAAATTCATGATGTTATGTTATTGGCAAGGACCTCTTCCTAAAATCCTTTATGTCCAATTAGATAATATAATTAGATAATATAGGTCGAGAAAATTAATAATAAAGTTGCAATTGCATATTAATCTATGCTTGTAGAAATTGGATTTCTTAGAAAGGTTGAGATTTTACTTTTGAGCCACACCCATGACCAAATTGATCAAATGTTTAGTTAAATCTTTATGAGGTTGAGAAACACATGATACATTTTTTTCTCTATCACAACCTGCTTCTCCTAATGACCTCGACATCAAGCGGTTTCGAGCTTGAAGCCTATAATGGGTTAGAACTCTAATTCTCATTCTCTCTCTACGATTATTAATCTAATTTGTATTAATATATACCTAATGTCTTTGTCTATTTTGTTGTGAATTTCCAATGATGTGGGAAAGATGTTGGATAAGGTAGTACAATGTGTGCTTAAAAAGCATAGAAAAACAACTTTCAATGTGGCCAGATATCCATCTGGTTTAGAAGAAAAAGTAGATGATTTCAAAATCACATTTTCAAGGCAGCAGAGGCAGAGTGGTAAATCCCAGGTCTTGGGAATCGTCAGATTAGGTGGAGTGGGGAAGACAACGCTATCCAAAGAACTGTTCAATAGGAAGAGTTCTCATTTCAAAAAATCATGATTCTCATTTGATGTAAGAGAGACCACAGGTAGGAGGTATTTAAATTCCTTGCAAAGAAAACTTCTTAAGGATTTAATTCAATTGGAACTACAAATAGATAGCATTAGCAAAGACATATAGATTCTTAGAAGGTATCTTTCATCTTCTCAAGTTCTAGTAATTTTAGATGATGTAGATCATATCGATCAGCTTGATGTGATTTTTCCAATGAGAGATGTTCTTCATTATGATAGCTTAATTTTGGTTACATCTCGTTACAAGGATGTCCTCATAAGAGTAGGAATATGAAAGTCTACAATCTATAAGCTAACCGGCCTCATTCTTTGTTCATATTCATTCTACCAAAATGACTCTTTTGTTCATATTCATTCTGCCAGCCTCATCCACCACTAGGATTCAAAGATCTTATTACTGAGTTTTTAAGGACTTGCAATGGATTGCCTTTATCTTTAAAAGTGTTTGGGGTGTCCCTTTGCAGAATGAATGACAAGTCTTACTGGGAGGACCAATTAGATAAATTTCACCAAATAAACTTCCCGACGACAAATATTATTAGACATAGCATGTTATTTCATTGGAGAAGACATGGATATGGCCATAAGAATTTGGGACAGTTTAGGTTGGAGAGGTTTAGTGGGGCTTATAAATCTAGAGAACAAGTGCCTCATGGAGTTGGACAGGGAAAATAGGATACAAATGCATCACCACCTGAGAGATCTGGGGAGGGAAATTGTGGGTCAGGAAATGTCGTTTCGCCTTTGGTCTCTGACAGACAACATTCATGATTTGTGGAAGAAATCGAGTAAATTTCTTGAATCATTCAAACCCTTGTGTCCATATCAATAACATTTTAAAGCCTCGTCATTCAAACAAAAACAGAGTATGAAATCCGATTGCTATGTTTTATTTGTTTTTTGTATGTTTTTAAACAATGTAAAGGGATTAACTGAGGTGCAATGAATTAGGATGGTTCCTGGTGGTCATTTATTATGACTATGATAGTAGCATGGACACATTTCCTCCTATCATTCATAACTGCGACTTTCTAGACCCAGAATTTTCATAGTTCAAAAGTGCTAAACCATATCGTTTCAAGAACTTACAACTTCTTGCAATCGAAGATCAAAGTATAGTGAGGAGGGTAAAGTCATAAAATCCTCTATGGATACAGTGGTATAATTTTCCCCACTCTTTCCTTCCTTCCTGGACTCCAATGAATAATTTAAGGGTTCTAGACATGACGGGAAACAAATTGGACAGACTATGGTGACACGATTCTTAGGTTGAAGCTAAAGTCTTTTCTCCACCTCCTCTCCATTTAATGGTAGTCTTTTCTATTGATGTACTAGCACAGGGATCTCTAACACCTTCTAAGAATTTTGGAGATGAAAAAAGTATCATATATCATGTCTTATTATAGCTGCTGATAGGCTGGTATATAGGGATAAGTTTTCCATTGACTACATATTAATCCACGCATTGACCCAAAAAATTATATGGTTTTCTAATGTCATACTTTAGCAATATATATTTTTTATTTATTTCAATTATTTAAAATCCTTTTTGGCAAGATCCCATTGGATATTCAAACGAACCTCTTATTTTCGAGCTAATGGAGGTTCATAAATGCGAACATACGATCTCATCTCATTACTTGGAAGTAACATCTGCTACATCAATTTCCGAGCTGAACAAGCGTATTGACATGTCACTGTATATCAGAGCCCTTATCAGTATCCTCTTGCTGTCATTTGGCATTCGATGGCTGTCACTGCAATCAATGACTCATCATGGCCATTGAAAGATATCTTGTAGGCTGTGATGCGTGCCGATTCCATACATAGCCACAGTACATAGCTTAAAATATAACTTCTTTAGTCGGGGACTGTGATGCATGTTGAATCCCGAGGATGCCTAGAAGCCACCGTACATAGCTAGGGTGGAGAAGATAGAAGTTGATTGTCAGGGAAGCCTTGTGAATGTCCATGTGCGGTGGTATTATCTACCAGAGGAGTCTATAGGAGGTTGTCACCAATTCCACGACGCAAAGGAGCTCTTCCTTTCGAATCATTTCGACGAGTAGAGCGTCAATACAATTGAGGGAAAATGCAGTGTGCATAATTTCAAGAACTACACCAAACTAGACAACGTCGGCTCTGAAGACTATTTCTTCCACTTTGAATACAACGCTGCAACCAAAGGGTTCATTCCTGATAGGGTGGTTGTGCAAGTCAGCGAGATCTGCTATGAAATTTTTGCTTTGTTTTTCACCTCCCGGGGTTTCGATCTGTCGACCTTTGAGATGTGTCTTTAACGAAATGCCTTCTGTCTGTCTGTTTCTTGTAGGCATTGCAAATGTGAAATGTCGTACAACCCTGATTTCTTTATGACTCAATGTGAAGCATGCAAGGATTGGTAGGTTATGTATCTTCTTTGTTTTCTCATTCAAAACCTAGACTTTTGTAGGATCTACATGAAGTCCAGTCTCATCAATCACAAAAGAATTTTGTCCAAAGAATGGCTTCTTCATTTAGGCCTACAACCTATCCTAGCAAAAGAGGTCCAAAATTGTTCTAACATGTTGAAATTTATTTGAACCAGTTTTGATGAAAAATAAAATGTCATCTAAGTAAACCAACACAAATTTACCAAGATGTAGCTGGAAGATGTCAATGATGATCCTCATGAAAGTGGCACAGCCATAAGTGGGGCCAAAATTCATAGCCAACCATTCATAGAGACCAACCTTGGTATTGAAAGTTGTCTTCCCAACATTTGTATGTTCCATCCAAACTTCATGATAGCCTGAAGTGAGATCAAGCTTGGTGAATTACGTGGCCCCTTGAACAAATCAAGGTCTTTAATGTGGGGAACTGGGAAACAATTCTTCATAGTGACCTCGTTTCGGGCAAGCCTTATAATCTATGCAAAGTGGCCACTCCAATTGCTCCTTCTTAGTTACTACCAAGGTAGGAGATCCACATGAGGATGTGTTGATGTTTTGGTAGCTGCAAGAGGTATTCCCTCCTAGACAAATTTTCTTAGAGAAGAAGAAGATTCCAAGAAGTCAAAGGAAGACCAATGAATAGTTGAAGAACACTCAGAAAAAGAATAAAGGGAAATAGAAGACCACAAAAGAGAAGTTGGCCCACATAAATAATAATGTAAATTTGAAGACCCAAAATAAGAAGTTGGCCCTAGACAGGTGCCCAAATTCGTATAAATACAAGTATGGGTTAGTTCATTTGTACAACCACACAGTTCTCCTTCTGCAGTGCGCACTAGGCAATTGCAGCTGCAATTTCATTATTTCTGGTTTCTGGTTCTCTTAGAGAGTGTGCCCCACTTGGGGAAGGATATTCTTGGTGGTTCTTGGTGATCTCTCTTGTGCGCTACCTTTGGAAGAGATGTGATAAGGTTGTGTGGTGTTGCCCAGTTGCTTCGTTCCAGTTGCAAATGCAGTTACAGTTGTAGTAACAGCTGCAGTTACTAGTTGTGTCAGTTTTGTGGTGTGTTATCTTGCTCTAGTGATGCGCCTGTCTTGTGCCAATTGTGTGGTGTTGCTCAGTTGTCTACCCTCACTAGGATTTGACAAGAATAAGATAAGTATTTGTTATCATGGTTTCTTCATTATTGGTTTTCTCTTGTGAATAGAGCTTGTTCATGGTTGTATTAGAATACTAGAGAATTGAACCTTGGTGGATGGCTTAGTTTTCCATCAACCTCACCAGTTAGCCAGTACCTCGTTTGTTGTGAGGCATCTTTTTGATATTAACCTTCACCTTAAACTTTTGATTAGTTGTCAGATATGCATTAAGAGTCTAGACCACCCATCTAATATCTAATTCCAATCAAAAGGCACATTGACACTACAGCTATATACTTGTTGTATGTAAGGTTGTAAAATCTATAGTTATAGTCAAGCCTAGAAAGTTTGGAGCAAGTGTTTTATCTTTGTAAACTACTCTGATAATATTCTAGGTCTTTTTTCATTTATAATGACATTTAAGCAAAAGTCTCAGCTACACCATCTTTTTGTTGATTTGGATATACTGCAGCCTAGGATCTTGTCTTTCATGTCTATTTGCCAATTATTTGCATGACATGTTTTTCATGTTGTGATTGAAATCTTGTCTTTTGTGGAGTACAAATTGTTAATGTTGACACTTTTCACCAGATTTGCTTATGTTTTTTTAGGACTTTAGAACACCACATGTAAAAGTCTTGTACTAATAGTGAATCCTTTAGCAAACATGACCTTAAGAAAAATTCTAAGACCCGATAAAGAAACAATTTAAAGGCTTAGATAAGAGTTATTTAGTAGACGAAAACAATAATAATTTGGGATATGTAATTGTTCCATGAGGGTTGATATTTTTGTTCCATAGCTCTGTTAACTCATTTCTAGTATTCATTATGTTTTTCTATGTTGAAGTCTCATAGTATTTAATTGTCCTAGGCATGGTATCAATAGGTGAGATAACTTCAGAGAAACTCATCCATGTCTGGAAGTGCAACAGTTAAAGGTTAAATTTGAACACATAATTTTTGTCTAATCAAAGTTTGGTATCTTGATACAGAATCTCATATGTTACCCATTCGAATTGTTCTTTGCTTTCTTGATGTTCCGCCGTACAATGTCCTACTTATGACTGGCTGAGGGCATAATAGGTAAATACATTACAAGTGTGGCAGTTGATGGCAGTTCTGAATAGAGTTATTATGGGTGTTTAACTGATTGAATTCATTACAACATGTTGTACAATGCTAGAAATAAGACAATAATTAGGACTCAGGAGTGCCATATAGCATTTGTGGCTTTACTGATTGTTAGGACCATACAATGTACCTTTTTGCCCACACTTTTTGCCACCATTACACTCTTGTTTCACTCACATTTAAACTCATATTATCACTTTACCCTATCTTTCCAAAGGTATACAACGTCTCTTCTCTTTACTATATGTTTAATCTGTTTTGCATATAATTTTACATTACTCTCGTACTTAACCTTTGATCAGAAATGTATAAGTGCTGAAACAGTTAAAGCACGCAAATCCTGTGGCTGAAATAGCAACTCATACAGAAGAAGTTGTTACACATTCCGTGGTCAACGATGCTGAAACATAGAAGAAGCTGTTACACAGGCCGTGGTCAACGATGCTGAAACACAGAAGAAGTTGTTACACAGTCCATGGTCAACGATGCTGAAACAGTCAGAACGCAAATCCCATGGCTGAAACAGCCCGCGATTTGCGATGTTGAAACAACATACAACAACAGTAACAATAGACAAATAAAGAAGTTGTTACTCCAGCCGCAACAACAACACCTCACTCAGCACTTGCAATAGCATTCTGTTGTGGGAGACTAGGATATCCTATTCCAGTTTAGAAAGTCGATCTGACTAAGAATATGACTCAGATGTACACTTGTAATTAATTAATTAAATTGTATCGAAGGGATCCTCCTCTTTAAATAAGAGGAAATCACCATTCGAGAGGATCTTCAGTTTGTGTACTAAGAAGGGTTTACAGAGAAGGATGTACTTCATCCCAGATTGTAATATGATACATTGACAGATGAATAAAAGACTGTTCTGAGCATTTATCTCTAGCCTTCTCGTTTCAGGGGAATCTTGTGAGAAGGGAGGGCCCACCTTCTTCACAAGATTCACACATTAGTTTTGTAGTGTGTTAGTTTGATCTCTGTTTATGCCTTGATTAAATTATGTTTTGTTGAAACACTACTTTATTGAATTCTATTTTGCTGAAACACTACTTTACTGAACTCTGTCCTGCTGAAAACTCTGCTTTACTAAACGTTACATTGTTTTCATGTGATTCATGCTTGGGTAACTGTTAATCATTTTAGTTAGCAATCCTGTTTGATGAATTTATGAAAGCTTGGTAATCAGAAACAGGTGTTGAAGTTTCCTGCTTAGGAAATAGGGTCCTGTTCTCTGTTAGAGATAGTTAGCCTTCAGTGCATTAATGAGTTTATGAAAGTGTGCTAATCGGAAATAGGTGCTAAAGTTTCCTGCTTAGGAAATAGGGTCATGTTCACTGTTAAAGATAGTTAGCCTTCAGTGCATTAATGAGATTATGAAAGTGTGCTAATCAGAAATAGGTGCTGGAGTTTCCTGCTTAGGAAACAGGTTCCTGTTCTCTGTTAGAGATAGTTGGCTTTCAGTGCATTAATGAGTTCATGAAAGTGTGCTAATCAGAAACAGGTGTTGAAGTTTCCTACTTGGGAAATAGGGTCCTATTCTCTGTTAAGAGATAGATAGCCTTCAGTATGTATGTCAATTATTTTAGTTAAGCAATGAGTTCATGAAGTGTGACAATCGAAAACAGGTGCTGAAGATTCTTGCTTTGGGAATAGGGTCCTGTTCTCTGGTTACAGAATAGTTGGTGTTTCCTATTGCAGTATCTTGTTGTTATTTTAATGTAATCCAGGATTCTTCAATTAATCATTTCTTTAAACTTTGAGCTCTACAATAGGTAGATTTCTTTATTGTAATTCAAGTTAAAACTTCAGTTTGTTCAAGGAAAGTGTGATTAATATAGTTTTTACTACAACTCTAGGTTGATTTTGAGATTGAGAATATATAGTGCGTGGTTACCTTTGAAATAAACAGACTTCCCTTGATTGACAATTTATGTAGCACTTGATTGTTTAGATTAAATAAGCAATTACAGTCACCAACATTTTGGCGTTGTTGCTGGGAAAGGTAATTATAGATTTCAAAAGAAGTTATGATTTTCAGATACAAAGATTGCATGAGAGGATGCAGAGACCCCAAAGACACTGACCCTACAGGTGGAAGTGGAAGATGAAGAGGAGGAAGAAAGACTTATATTGACGAGATTATATCAATGTTTGAATCTGCTACTCAACGACCAAACTCTCGGAAACCAAAATCCCAACCTTCATTTCAAGCAAACTTTGAAACGGGGAAAGAAGTTTGGAGTCTTGAGATAGTCTAGAAACCAGTAGGAAACATTGAGGACAGAGTAAGCACAGCAGGGGAGTAGACAGAAGAAAACATGGATGAGTACAATGAAGAATTGCATCATGAAGAACAGGCAGGTCTTGAAGGAGAGGTAAATGATGAAAACTCTTTCTCCACATTAGGACTTACTATTGGTGATCTTCCTAGAGGGGTAGCCCCCATGAAAAACATTCCACTCTCAGCACTACCTAATTTTCATGGTTTGTCTTGAGAAGATCCTGATGAATTCCTTTTTGAGTTTGATATATTATGCAGAAGTTATGATTACGTTTCCAATGCTAAAAAATTAAAGCTATTTCTAGCAACATTAAAAGGAAATGCACTAAGATGGTTCATGAGTCTTGGAGGCCATGTA
>ML789037.1:298758-309883 GCA_009831015.1 Picea engelmannii | reverse complement strand
AAGAGTCCAAAAATCAGCCAGTGGGGGAGCAACAAGAGCCGAGATAGGTAATTTACTTGAAGGTTTCAAAACTAAAATGTTAAGCTCTTTTGCCTCACAAATTGATACCCTGCAGATTCAAAAGAAGCAAGCAGAAGCAGAAGTAGCCCTGTCCATCTTTTGTTCTAAATGCAAAGACAAGCACCCACGAAGGGAATGTCCATTGGACAAAAATCCAATCTACACCATCTGTGATAAATATCATGAGACTCAACAATGCCCATCTTTACCAGGGATCAAGGTAGCATTACAACCAACGGATGAAGAAGCTGAAGCTGTCTATCTGTTGACATAGAAAAGGCAATGGAAACCGCGAGGACAAGGTATGAATCCTAACATGCCATTTACATCTTCTAATCGTTGGAATAATTATCCTTCTTTCAATCAAATGAGTTACCCTCCCTATAATCAAATTCAATATCCTAATCAAATGAATTACCCACCCATGCAACAAACTAACCCACCCTTTGTTGATCCATCAATGTCAACTCCTTGGCCTCCACAACAACAACAACCATATCAGAACCAATGGAATCCAAATTGGAGAGGACAACAACTCCCCTTCCCAAATCAATTACCTCAATCACAATTTCTACAACCACTCTCCTTACCATCAGGTACTCCACCAAACAATCAAATAATGAGACCCTAGCTACCTATACAACCTAACCCTAACCCCAATAATAAAGTTGTGCAGTGCATTGATATTCATAACCAGCCTACTCTTTCTCTTCTCCTTGCACAATGCAACGATATTCATTTACGATCTGGGAGAATAGTAGAACCTACCATAGTCGGTGTTACCTCTTCTGATAAAGAGGAAACAAAAGAGCATGATGTACCTGAAGAGGTACAATCATCCTCTAACAATGCTGTTGAAACAACAAAACCACCATTTCCTGAGCGTTTAGCGAAACCACCATTTCCTCTACTACAAGCACTCCGAGACGTACCAATCTATGCCAGGACGATGTGAGACATTTGTGTTAAGAAGCATGGTAGGAAAATTAAGGATCCCCTCATAGTCCATGTTATGGGAGACTTGTCTACACTAATGTCAGGTAAAGCCCCTCTAGTTAAATATGGTGATCCCGGCCACCCTACCGTCTAAGTACAAGCTGGAAAAATGATAATCCCTCGAGTCCTGGTAGACTTAGGTGCCACTATCAATATCATGACTCTGGAAACCTTACAACTGCTACAACTACAAAATGAAGTCAGAGATGCCCCAACTATCCTAGAATTAGTTGACTGATCCACAATTAAACTAGAGGGAGTCATTGAAGACCTAATTATCTCAGTGGAATCCTATAATTATCCAGCTGACTTTGTGGTACTACAACCCAAAACAAAGTTGGGGGGCCACCCTCTAATTCTGGGCAGGCCTTGGCTAACCATAGCAGATGCTTTTATTAGTTGTAGATCAGGTTCAATGACAATTTCCAATGGTTACGAAACTAAACAGCTTACCCTCTACCCTCATGCTACACCCCTGATTAATAATGATAATTATGTATGGGTATACTTTGATGATCAATTTACTCAACCCATTTTGACTATCGGACAAGATCTAAGCCTTAAAGATTCCACCAAGGATGAAGTAATTAATAATTTTATTTGTGAACCCTCCTCTGTGACTCTAGAAACTCATAACCAACTAGTTGCACTGTTGGAGTCTGATAATAAAGAAAACCTTAACTTGGAAAACCCACCTCAAACATCTGCCACCATCTCTTCCAAAAGCATACCAGTGGAAATTGAACCTGGCAAAACACTAAACATAAACCCCAACCTGATAGATGCTGAAACACAACAATTAATGAAGTTACTTCTGGAAAATAAAGAAGCATCCGCATGGGATTATACAGATATGAAAGGAATCTCTCCTGAATTATGTACTCATCGAATATGTATTAAGGAAGATTGTCGACCGATCTACCAATCTCAACGACGAATGAACCCCAATTTAAGAGAAATCCTTAAAGAAGAACTGCAAAAATTGCTTGATGCAGGGTTTATTTATCCTATATCAGATAGTGAATGGGTTTCCCCATTGGTAATAGTTCCTAAGAAGAACGGAAAATTGAAAGTATGTGTGGATTATAGAGCCTTAAATAAAGCTACTCAAAAAGATCACTTTCCATTACCATTCATTGATCAGGTGTTAGACAGTTTGTCAGGGAAGAAATTTTTCTCATTTTTAAATGGTTTCAGTGGGTATAACCAGATCAAAATTGCACCCCAAGATCAAGATAAAACCACTTTTACTAGCCCTGGGGGAACCTTTGCTTATAAAGTTCTCCCATTTGGACTATGTAATGCACCAGCAACCTTCCAAAGAGCAGTTATAGGAATCTTTTCTGATATGCTTAATGATTCTATGGAAATTTTTATGGATGACTTTACTCCTTATGGTGTTTCTTTTCAGGAAGCACTACAAAACCTTGAGAAAGTGCTTAAACGATGCATACAAGCCCAACTCTCCTTAAGTACAGGAAAATGTCATATGATGATGAGTGAAGGAATAGTGCTTGGACATTTTATCTCATCTCAAGGAATTTAGGTAGACCCATCCAAGATATAAGTCATTAAGGATCTTCCTACTCCCAAAACCCAAATAGAGGTAGGAAGTTTTCTAAGACATGCTGGATACTACAGAAGATTTATCAATAAAATTTCCAAAATAGCTTCTCCCCTGTTTGTGTTACTGATGAAAACTGTTGAATTCAAATGGACTAATTCTTGCCAGGAAGCATTTAATACACTTAAACATCAGTTATCTACAGCTCCTATTCATAGAGGACCTAATTGGACACTTCCCTTTCATATATCCTCTGATGCTTCAGATACTTCAATAGGAGTTGTCTTGGGACAAGAAGAAAATCATCTACCTTATGCTATTTATTTCATCAGCAAGAATATGACTCCTACTGAACTCAATTATACAGTTACCAAAAAGGAATTCTTAGCAGTTATCTATGTTATTAATAAATTTAGACATTATATCACTGAATACTCTACTCTTGTCCATACTGATCACTCAGCTATCAAATATTTAATGAACAAACCTATCACAAATGCTCGAGTCACCAGATGGTTACTATTATTACAAGAATTTGATATTATAATTGTAGATAGACCAGGAAAAGAAAATGTAGTTGTTGATTTCCTTTCTCGGTTGACACCTCACGATGATACCCCAGTAGATGATTCCTTTCTTGATGAATATCTATTTGCAGTTTCTACTCACTCACCTTGGTATGCAGACATTGCTAACTACTTGGTTGCAGGGAAGTTACCACCACACCTATCCCACCGAGAGAAAAGAAGAATCATTCAACAAAGTGCTCGGTATAGCTAGATAAGTGGGTGTATTTTCCATACAGGACCTGATCAAGAAATTTGAAGGTGCATTAGAGAAGATGAGGTTTATGATCTACTAAAATCTTGTCATGATGGCCCTTGTGGAGGGCATTTTGCTGATAACAGAACAACACATAAAATTCTCAGGATGGGGTACTATTGGTCCTCACTTTTCAAAGATGCAAAGAAATATGTTCAGGCCTGTGATAGTTGCCAAAGAGTGGGCCAACCTAATCATAGAGATGAAATTCCATTAAACCCCCAGATAGTACTGGAACCATTTGAAAGATGGGCCTTAGACTTTGTAGGACCCATTAACCCCCCATCCAATAAAAAAGTTTACATAGTGGTCTGCACAGACTATATGACTAAATGGGTGGAAGATAAATCACTCCACAGAGCGACCGAAGAAGCAGTTATATATTTCTTATTTGAAGACATCTTCATCAGATTTGGAGTGCCAAGAGAATTAGTTACAGATGGAGGACCTCCTTTCACTTCTCATGGTTTCAAATCCACCCTTCAAAAATATCATATTCAGCATAGAATGACTACATCATACCACCCCCAAGCCAATGGACAGGTGGAAAGAAAAAACAAAGTAATAGAAGCTATTCTCACAAAAACAGTGAAGGAAAACATAAAGGATTGGTCCTACAGGATCCCTGAAGCATTATGGGCCTATAGAACTACCTGGAGAAATACTATAGGATTCTCTCCCTATGAATTAGTCTATGGAAAGAGTGTAGTCTTTCCTGTGGAATTTGAAATCAAAACCTTAAGGACTACTTTATATGTCAACCTTGATTTGATCGATGCACAGACAGCCAGGTTGCAGCAGCTTAATGAATTGGATGAGAAAAGACTAGATGTCATTCATTAGACAACTATGATTCAACATTAAAGATGAAAATGGCATGACAAAACTATCAAGAATAAGCAGTTCCAAAAAGGTAATTGGGCCCTACTGTATGACTCTCGGTTCAAATAATTTCAAGGGAAACTGAGTACAAGATGGCTTGGACCCTACGAAGTAGACACTGTTTTCCCCAATGGAACAGTAAGGCTCCTCACAATCGATGACTCTAAAACACTGTTACTTGTAAATGGTCATCGGCTTCGTCTATACTAGCACCCTATTTCCAAAGAAGATTTTAAGGCCACATGTGTGGCAGACTCTCATTACCTCTTTTTAGAGGGGGCTTCTACCCCTCATTGTAATTAATTCTTTTTAAGTTAGTTTCTTTAGTATTAGATTAGATTTCATTTACTAATAATCCCTGTTAAGAAATACCATGTTACAATCGATTTTTGCAGATTCCCGATCAAAGTATAGGCCCACTAAGAAAGGATGATCCTACTTCAAGAAGAGGCAAGCTTTCCTATTGCTTAAACACCATTGTCAACAAACTTTCACCATTTTCCCCATTGCTAAAACACCACTGTCAGCAACCTTTTACCATTTTCCCTATTGCTGAAACACCATTGTCAACAAACTTTCACCATTTTCCCCATTGCTGAAACACCATTGTCAACAACCTTTTACCATTTTCCCCATTGCTGAAACACCACTGTCCAGCAAACTTCCCACCATTTTCTTCCATTGCTAAAACACCATTGTTCAATAGTTCTTCACATTTCCCCATCGATGAAACAACACCGTCCAACAATTGTTTCTCTCTTATTTCTATGGCTGAAACACAACTTCCTTAGCAGTATTCTGCAACATCACTCTTCAGCAAACATTTCTCTATTCCTCCTATGGTTGAAACACCAATTTTTCGGCATTTCTTGTCAATAAGCTTTTTGCGCTCTCATACTACATTTTGTCCTTCCAGTCAACAAATTCTTGATACAATTCATCCAAAAAATTAAAAGTCTCTGCCATGGCCACTTCATAACTATTACAGACATGCATTATATTTTGTTGAAGTACGAATCAAAAGGTAAAGACGAGGTATGTAAATTTTATGTAAATAGAATTAAACTATAGTTAATGAGAAGATTCCAACTCATCATTACCACTCATGCAAAATCATTATGAGCCACACTTAAAAGGGGGGAAGGAAATATCAAACTTTTATACCATCATTTCACATGAATTCACCACCGCCATTCCTATTTACCATCCTTTCATTTGTCTCACCACCATTCGCATGCCTTCACTCGAAAAACTTACTCTGCATAGAAGTTGTTACTCAACTCTTTGACAGTGTATTTTACCGAGTTGGTAGCTATGGGAGGCTCTGTTATATGGTACAAACCCGCCATGACAGCCCTATTAGAAAACTATCCAGTAGCCTATCAAATTTTTCTGTAGGCAGGATGGCTCGGTTATTTTCAGAGACTCCAGTGGTATGATCAACAATAGGTTCTCCAGTTTGTTCAAAATCTCTAGGAAGACCACTCCATTGTTCAAGGGGTTCGGATTTCAGTTACAGAAGAAGATATAGCGCAAGTTTCGGGTCTCCCTACCAATGGCATTCGCATGTTCAGCCGCAAACATATCATCCTGAATGCCCAGCAGGATTTCCTCTTGCCAGGGGAACAAATTGAACCTAAAGGCCAGGGTGTCCGACTCAGCTCATTGCCACCTCCATGGCCAGAAGTTGCAAAATTTGTCAAACACTACCTTACCTGTGAAGGCCGGTACCAGGTAGTCTACCAGCACAATTTTGTCCCGTTGTCTCGTTTACGGCATAATAGATTGGTGAACATTCCTTATTATTTGCTCGGTTGTCTTAAAAATATGTCGCACTACTATAAAAAGGCTAAAGATCCCGCCCTTTCACTCACCCATCACTGTCTCGTTCAACTGCTTATCCAAAAGGGTCTTTCCCAACAAAACCTTCCACTAAACAACCCACCTATAGATCCCCAAGAAGCCACTGAAATTCCTGAAAATCTTCAGGAACAACAACCACAAAACCCTCCAGACTCTCCAGAAATACCTAACAGTCCACCTACAGAACCAATCAGTCCAATTAACCCCCCTACCATACCAATCCCACCCCACACTTTACCAGAATCATCCACTCCTGCCCTTCATATTCTTAGCGATGATTCTGAGCCAGAAAATTCTCCCTGCCCCATCATTGAGGAAAAACCCCCACAAAAACAAAGGAAAATTCCTTTCTTTCCGCCCTTTTTACAAAGAAAATGAACAAGGGCCTCTACAAGGGTACCCACTACTACCACTGCCCTAGATCCCCAACCTATCCGACTAATACCCTATACACATCAAACCTTCCAAATGCCGAAATCTTTGCCTATTCCACCCACGGGCACTAAAACACAAGAACCAGATGCCTAGGGTGTTGCGACATCATCTATTTCAAATCAAGTAGATGAAACACAAGAACCAGCTACCCATTCAGTAGTTGAAACACAAGAACCAACTACTCATTCAGTGGCTGAAACACAAGAACCAGCCATAGCTGCCACACAAGAACTAGCTACAGTTGAAACACAAGAACCAGCCATAGCTTCCACGCAAGAACTAGCTGCAGCTGAAACACAAGAACCAGCTACTAATACTGATACTAAGATATAGGAATCAAAGGTCCAGGGTGTTGCAACATTACTTTCCTTACATCAAGAAGATGAAACACAAGAAGAAACTGTCGATCCTATAGCTGCTCCACAAGAACCAGCTAGTGCGGCTGTGACTGCTACACAAGAACCAGTTACTCCTCAGCCAGAACCAACAATGGCCTCTGTCTTAGAAGAAAATGAGTCCCTAAAATCTAAACTGGAAGCCTACAAGCAAGATCTAGCCGCAGCAAAGGAAGCCTATGAGAAGGAACTTAATTTGTACACCCTAGCTCGCACAACAACCATGTCAGAAGGAACTACAATAGAGAATTCGTGTAGAGAATATATGTGCTATCAATGTGGGGACATCTACTATCAAGCAGGCTACAAAGTAATTCAAATCCCAATGCTAGGAGCTTCTCCTGCTCCTTCAACTTTTGCAGTCAAAAAAGAAGAACCTATTGTTACACAAGAACTAGCTATAGCTGTCACACAAGAACCAGCTACAGTTGAAACACAAGAACCAATAGGACCTTCCAAAATTGAGACTGAACCCTAGCCTGCAACAAATGTCAAATCTAAAACCCCTGCTTTTGTTAATAAAGTTGTACAAACAGTGCCTATTGAGGAATCTGCCCCTCCCATCCAGATCAATACCCACGCCCTTGTGGAACAGGTCACTCAGACCCTACCTCAGCCTACTACTTGCAACGTTGAAACATAAACTCGGCCATGGGATGAGCAGGAAATAATAGAAAAATGGAAAAAAGAGTTTGCTGTTACACAGGCCAAAAGCCTGCAGGAACACAGAAAAATATGGATAAATCATACCTACTCAAATTGGGAAGATTTGGAGAAAACACGCCAAGAAGCTCGTGCCCTTAAGAAATAGAACAAAGAGTTAAAAGGCATATTGCTCCTAATATTTGACTTGGCACAAAAGCTATTGGCTGCAAGGAAACCATCCTGCAATTACTCTTTGTTCCTCATGGAACGACTTGCATGGTTTCAGATCAAATCAATCACAGAAGACAGACCCCATGTAGTGCTACGTCTAGCATATTTTGTCAAAACCTTTGCAGAAGCCTCTGCTATGGATCAACACCTCCTCTGTGAGGCATATTTTCATAATGAGACCATCCCTGAGAACAGGCAGCTTAACCTTAATCCTCTTGTCAGTGACATCCATATTCGGGCATTCACCTCCTTTCTCCATAATCAGATTACATGGCAGGATGACTTCCTGGCTGCCAAGCACAATGAGGATAATTGTCTTCTCTGGATAAGGCTAGAACCACAAAATGCAGCCACCTTTGTTACAGAATATTATCAATTTTTAAAGAAACCAGGGATGACTGAACACGTTCAGCAACTACAATCAACAGTGCTTCAGGATTGTCAACACTTCATCATATCCACAGAGATTGTTTCCCTACAGGCAAACAACTTATTTTGGCAGCAATCTATTGACAAAAGACAGGAACACAATCCTTTTATCCCTACTAATCTCGAGATAGAAATCTCCAGGGTACCTAACTACATCAAGTGTGTTCAGCAATGTGCTCAAAGATGGATAGGGTACTGGTTTTATTTTCCTATCCTCTAGTTGCCAGCAGAGAGATATCAAATCCATTATAAGTTGCCTAAGAAGATAGAAACAACAGCTTGGTAAATGTCACAACGCATTCAAGGGTTCAGAGCTCCAACAGACAGCACCTCCCACAGCTACTTCTTGAGTAACTTGCACGCTTAGAGTCGGTATTCAAATTCTGATTCAGAGTGAAGTTGCCTGAGGACATGCAACATTTTAAGTTGGGGGGGATGTTAGGACCATACCATGTACCTTTTTGCCCACACTTTTTTCCACCATTACACTCTTGTTTCAATCACATTTAAACTCATATTATCACTTTACCCTATCTTTCCAAAGGTATACAACGTCTCTTCTCTTTACTATATGTTTAATATGTTTTTCATATAATTTTACATTACTCTCGTACTTAACCTTTGATCAGAAATGTATAAGTGTTGAAACAGTTAAAGCACACAAATCCTGTGGCTAAAACAACAACTCATACAGAAGAAGTTGTTACACATTCTGTGGTCAACGATGTTGAAACACAGAAGAAGTTGTTACATAGTTCGTGGTCAACGATGTTGAAACACAGAAGAAGCTATTACACAGTTTGTGGTCAACGATGTTGAAACACAGTAGAAGTTGTTACACAGTCTGTGGTCAACAATGTTGAAACAGTCAGAACACAAATCCCATGGGTGAAACAACATACAATAGCAGTAACAAGAGACAAATAAAGAAGTTGTTACTCCAGCCACAACAACAACACCTCACTCAGCACGTGCAATAGCATTCTGTTGCGGGAGACTAGGATATCCTATTCCAGTTTAGAAAGTTGATCTAACTAAGAATAGGACTCAGATGTACACCTGTAATTAATTGATTAAATTATATCAAAGGGATCCTCCTCTTTAAATAAGAGGAAATCACCATTCGAGAGGATCTTCGGTTTGTGTACTAAGAAGGGTTTACAGAGAAGGACATACTTCATCCCAGATTGTAATATGATACATTGATAGATGAATAAAAGACTGTTTTGAGCATTTCTCTCTAGCCTTCTCATTTCAGGGGAATCTTGTGAGAAGGGAGGTCCCACCTTCTTCACAAGATTCACCCATTAGTTTTGTAGTGTGTTAGTGTGATCTCTATTTATGCCTTGATTAAATTCTGTTTTGCTGAAACACTACTTTATTGAATTCTGTTTTGCTGAAACACTACTTTACTGAACTCTGTCTTGCTGAAAACTCTGCTTTACTGAACGTTACATTGTTTTCATGTGATGCATGCTTGGGTAACTGTTAATCATTTTAGTTAGCAATCCTGTTTGATGAATTTATGAAAGCTTGGTAATCAGAAACAGGTGTTGAAGTTTCCTGCTTAGGAAATAGGGTCTTGTTCTCTGTTAGAGATAGTTAGCCTTCAGTGCATTAATGAGTTTATGAAAGTGTACTAATCGGAAATAGGTGCTGAAGTTTCCTGCTTAGGAAATAGGGTCCTTTTCTTTGTTAGAGATAGTTATCCTTCAATGCATTAATGAGATTATGAAAGTGTGCTAATCAGAAACAGGTGTTGAAGTTTCCTTCTTAGGAAATAGGGTCATGTTCTCTGTTAGAGATAGTTAGCTTTCAGTGCATTAATGAGTTCATGAAAGTGTGCTAATTAGAAACAGGTGTTGAAGTTTCCTGCTTGGGAAATAGGGTCCTATTCTCTGTTAAGAGATAGATAGCCTTCAGTATGTATGTCAATTATTTCAGTTAAGCAATGAGTTCATGAAGTGTGACAGTCGGAAACAGGTGTTGAGGATTCCTTCTTTGGGAATAGGGTCCTATTCTCTGGTTACAGAATAGTTGGTCTTTCCTATTGCAGTATCTTGTTTTTATTTTAATGTAATTTAGGATTCTTCAATTAATCATTTCTTTAAACTTTGAGCTCTGCAATAGGTAAATTGCTTTCTTGTAATTCAAGTTAGAACTTTAGTTTGTTCAAGGCAAGTGTGATTAATATAGTTTTTACTACAACTCTAGGTTGCTTTTGAGATTGAGCATATATAGTGCGTGGTTACCTTTGAAATAAATAGACTTCCCTGTGTTGACAATTTATGTAGCACTTGATTGTTTAGATTAAATAAGCAATTACAGTGACCAACACTGATGTCTCCCACCAATCAACTATAACAACAGTAGTAAAAAAAATACTCTTAATACAATCCCTATTATAGTAGCATTCCATTATGACAAGAGCTAGGCCTAGTGAATCATCTATATCTATATCCCTTATCCTTGGCATGACTATCATACCACCTATAAGAGCTAGTATAGAAACCTTTAGGCAATGATGCATACACCCTTTGCTCTCTACTTGTTCTTAAACAATATAGATGCATAATTATTTCAGAGGCAGTGTGGGAACATAATTTTAAATTGCTCAGTAGTCAACAAACTTATTGTTTATAGGATTCAATTCTTTAGGTAAATTTTCTATAAATCTTAGGCAATTAAGAGAATTCCCAAATATTTTTAAAGGTTTCCTATTAAGAAATATGTTCAACTATCTTATTTTATAGTATTGAATCTATTTTTCAGTTTGCATTTGTTTGATTCCAGATGTCTTTGA
>ML789037.1:274695-298272 GCA_009831015.1 Picea engelmannii | reverse complement strand
CTAGAAACTAGAAATTATTCAGGGATTAAATTTTTGCATTTCCTAGACTGTGGTTACTTGGGATAATGCATTTTTGGATAAAAATTTATAGTAATTTGTGAAGCACATCCTAAACCGTATATTTTGAGTCTTTATACTAACTATAGGTCACAATATGCTATATTATAGGAACCTTTTACTGGTAAATGTTATGGTTGATCTCTTTGGAAATGGATGATAAAATTTGTATTGTTTTTTCCTGCTATTTAGGGATATTGTGTGTCTTTCATATATAGTTCATAGCCAATTTTAGGAAACAACCATTGTTGTTTCAGATCCACATTGTATTCATCACTTAATAGTAGATGGATCTTGCTGAGATGACAGGTTATCACCTTCAGATATCTTTTTTGCATGATATTATTTTCCTTGGGGACGATGCAAAACTACATATGTGGAGTTTTTTCAAACTTCCTTTAACATCTATTTTATTCTCCCCTCTCACAATTTTCTGGAGTTACTGTTTTTTTATGGAAAAATGGTATGCTTGAGAAAGCAGAGTCTCGTGGCATATTTTCATTATTGTGTGAAATAAATACAAAACTCAAGGACATGACTTCTAAAGCATACTTAACAATATTCTCGACATAGACATATGACGTTTAAAGTATAATCCATTCGTCATATAGAAATTAGAGAAACATAAGATAGAATGTGAGTAATCATGAAATTGTTGTTTGGTTATGGTTCTGGTACATTTTTTCAAGGCATCCTTGACACATCAACTCTTACCTTGAAATGGTGAGCACATCATGCATTTATGCTAGATATTTCATTTCCTCTAGAATGTCCCTGAGGGAGATGTCCCCAAGGATGTGTGGGGCCTCCTCCACAAGGATGGAGAGCATTGATTGTAATCCTAGTTTCTCCTAGTCTATATAGGAGATGTTGGGTAGACCATTGTGTTGGTTAGCTTATTTTTGTTTTGAGCTATAGCGATGTAATTCTTCTTTCAGTTTTCAATAGAAGATGGATGTTGTGTTGAGCATTGAGTTTTTTGTTTACGCTGCTCGTATTTCCGGCAGTATGTGTTTGTAGATTACCTTGTTCAGAAGTTTCTCATTTTTTTGGAGGTTTTTATTTTTTAGCTACATAGTACTGTTTAGGTTAATTTCGAATGCAAAATCTGGTTACCATGATCTGAAATTAACATTGTATCAGAGTATGTTCCCTGAAATCTTCCCTAAAATTAAAAAATTTAGTTTATGTTGGTAACTTGCCCATTCATGCTGATTTGAGTATCTATGGCATGCTTGAAGGCTTGAACTAAAGTTTGTTCAACAAGTCAGAAAGTTCATAAAATAAGCATCATACAAATATCAACTGCCATATTACTATTTATTTACTGTGTAGTTTGGTTTGGACTTTTAACCTTCTGCTTCACAATTTTGGAGGTTCATGTTAATATCTTACATATTGCTTTGGATACCTCTGAGGCTCAAAATTAAGGAGATCTTAATCATGGAAAAAGCTCAAAGGTTGGCATTTTAGTTAAGTTTTATATATCCTCAGCACTGTAGGCGATATAAAAGCTTTTCTTCATTTGAAGAAAGTGGTTCATGTACTCCATGAGTGTTATGTCAAACCCCTTGGCATACACAAAAGAAAGGCCAATACAGAGAATATAGCGCTTGGCATTGGAACATGGTTTGGTCCAATTTCATCATTACTCTTGTTCTTAAACATTGAGAACTCTTAACCTCAAGGAGAAACTTTGGAAGTACTTTTCGGGGAAACTGATGTTCTCTTGATATGTGATAACTTGTCTATGTTCGACATTGAAATGCCATAATGGTTATGATATTATTGGTTGGTAGGTTTGATTAATTTTGTATGGTTTTGATATGGACATCATTTAAAGAAGAGGAGATGAACATGTAGTTAGACACAAGTTCATTTTTAAAGTTATTTGCCATGCACAAATTTTGCATACCTCATATTTTAGGTCTTCATGCTTGTGGAGATGATACCAAGAGTAATCTCATTAGGATAGAAGCTGTGACAACATGTTTCATTGCATAAAATTTTGAAGGATCTGTTAGACGTGTATGAACTTAACGTTAGTTCATTCACCATATTGGGTCTTTTTATCTCTTAGACACTCTTGAAAGAAAAAACCCAACCTTTAGTGCGAGGGAAAGCCTAAGGAAACTATTAAGTGGGTCACTAGATGACACCTATATGACTTACTCCTCCTTTGGGCTTGGAATGACTATTAGGTCTTGATATTGATATTGTATTTTTTTTAAATACCTACACAAAGGTGAAAATTGCGACGTCTTTCACTCTTTTCTCGTCGCTATTTCCATGTTAAAGACGTCTCTCTTTCCACCTCCAAGATTGTCGCTCCCATAGCAACCACGTCGAAGCTAGTAACTCCAGGTTGTTGATCTTGCCATGTGATGGACTTCGTTCTTGCCACGTCCAAGAGAATCACTCCCATAGCAACCACGTCGGAGCTAATACCTCGTCCCGTCAGTCTTGCCACCTTCAAAACGTCTCACTTGCCACCTCTGAAACGTCGTTCTTTCCACCTTTAAAATGTCTCTCTTTCCACCTTAAGAAGGTCTCTTTTGCCACCTTTTAAACATCTCTCTTGCCACGTTTGAAACGTCTCTCTTGCCACATTTACAACTTCAGTATTGCCACATTTTAAACGTCCCTTTTGCCATGTTTACAACGTCGGTATTGCCATGTTTGAAACATCCCTTTTGCCACATTTACAATGTTGGTATTGCCACGACCTAGACATCGGTCTTACGACATCAATATGGGGTTGGACAATCCAATTTATGATGACACATGGCATCATATAATGTCGCAATACAAACAAAAACTAGGTCGTCAGAAAAATGACGTCCTGTGAAACGACGTTTGAGGGGTCCTGCAGTTTGTCGATCTTCCAACAATAGAAAGTGGCAATTGCATCGAACTCACCATCAGAATTTGACCCAAATGTATTAGTGATTCTAGGGAAATCCAATACTTCATGGTCCATATCTTTTCAACAAAGACAACTGGGTCTTCTCCCAGGGAATTCCTTAGTAAGATGTCCTAGTTTTATGCAACTGTAGTAGAGAGTTAATCCTCTCTTTATTTTAAATGATCTCTGTCATTTCCTGTACTACGCGATAGAGTCATGGTAGCTAACCTGCAAACATTTCTTTCTAGGATATTGCATCCACTTATTAGTCCAAACATTCTTTCTATGCATAGTTATAACATATCTTTCACTATTCTTATCAGATCTACTCATATCAAACCTTCTTTCATATATTAGTGCGCTATTTTTCAAGCTAGGAAAGAATCTATCAAACATACCTAGATCCATACTTTAGAAAAAAAAAATCCACTTATCTTACTTCTATAGAGCACAAATCTTTCAAATCTATAACTTTTCACTAGTTTTACCTTTATCAAAGAACAGAGCTTGCAGATATTACCTCTTTTCTTCATATCTGACCTCTTTTCTTCAGATTGGTCTTCTTTCTTTAGCACAGAGATTTATAAATCAAGTAAAATACTCTGCACTAGAATGACAGATCTATGCATAGAGATTTCATAGTTTCAGGTTGGATCTTTCCACAAAGATTCCTCTTTCTTAGTTCCTAGTAATCACATTTTTGGGTCAGATCTTTGCACAAATCTTCCTCTTCCTTAGTTCCCAACAATCAAAGTTTCCATTTGTTGGCACAGGGGAAGACCCAGGGTTCAACGCTACAACAGCACACCAACAAAACTCTAACTACCGACCCTTTTGGCAACACCTGCGAAGTAGATGAAGTCTCACTCAAGGTAGAGGTGGGGGTGGTTGTAGGACTCATGTGTGTGCAACCTTAGCTGGGACACAAATATGTGATTGTAATACTTAGCAAAGCACTTATCACCAATAATTCATCAATATTCAACCACTACCTACTTCACAGATAAAACAGAGCATCGCATCATTCATCCAAATTTGATGTATCTAAGAACTTATCATAGAGAAGTAGGTTAGATCTAATAGATTCAGGCACTAACAACATTCATATAAGTCATATCTAACATCCATATACCTCATTAGCATAAAGCATAAACAGATCTATCTATCTATATCAAAGCACTTGGCAAATAAAGAGATAAACACATCAAGACATTGTACAAAGTAGAGAAACATAGCATATACGTGGTTCACCCCCACCTTGGGGCTACGTCCACCAACTCTTCTTCTTTATTATCTTATTTAATAGGTTACATGAACAAAGCCTCAAAACCATACTCTGCATAGGACAGGAGATCTACAAAGCTCACTAGATCCTCCTTCCCCAAGTAGATCTAAGCACACAACCTTCCATGACCTCTTGCAATGAATTTCACTCATCTTTGCAAGTCTCACACTGTATGCACAGATAAATTACAATCCTTTAATCACATCGATCTATCACTTATCATATTAGCCTAACATCACATATATGTCCCTCCTTACATTGCCTAGACATCTATTTATACTTTACAAAATAGGCCTAAACATGGGTAAACCCATGGGTCGACATCCCATACTCGTTACATAATCCCAAATCCAAAAAAGGACCCAAAAAGGGGCTGAGATCCTGCGATATCTGCTTTGTCTTGCGCTCCACCTTCAACATGTTGTCAAAGTCCCAAAATAGGTCAAACTTGACCAAGGATTTCCCAAAACTTGGTCAAGGGCCAATGGGTACAAGAAGCATAGTCCTTTCCTAGGGGGCCTTTGGGTTCTAAGTCATCTTTGTCTTCCCAACATTCTATTCCTTCTTTGGTTGATACAACAGTCGTGTCGATGCAATCTTCGGTTGATCCCACTCTTCTTTTGTGGGGTGATGCCTCTCTTGACCATGTTGTTTCGCATCTTGTTCAACCAACGATCGTGTTGATGTAGTATTCGGCCAAAACCACTCCTATTTTGGGGGGTGATGCATCTCTTTACCTTGTTGTCTTGCATCCTATTCGACCAATAGTTGAAGAAGTGGTCATTCTGATGCAATATTTAGTCGATCCCACTCTTCTCTTGGAGAGTGAAAAGTCTAAGGAAGTGACATTGTCAATGCAATCTTCGGTCAATCCCACTCTTCTTTTGGAGGGTTATGTGTCCTTTGACCATGTCCTTGGAATTTATAGTCCAGTGCCTTTTGAACAAGGGCGCATTCTACTCTCTTCGAGTACACTCCCTCCAAGTCCTAGGGTAGTTTCCTTTGATTGGAATGATCTTGTAGATCCTTGACTTCCTTCTTCTACACCCTTATAGATAAGGGGAATTCTTCGATATATTGTAGATAAGGTAACCTCTATGAGTATTGTATCCTACTCGACTTGGAAAGATTTGGGTTTTCCCAAGATTGTGTCAGCTATCTATGAGTTGTTGACTTTCGAAAAAAGTCATGCATGGGAGCCTTGGCCTCCCCCATTATATGCTTCTTATAACAACATCCTCTGAGTCGTGTTTAAGCTCTTTTTCGACTCTCTAAAAAAGTGAAAATATTGTCGAGTGAACTTGTCTCTTTCACACTCATTAATTGGATTTGAAAGGATGTCTATTTCATGTAAGTTTAACCCTTTTTTATACCAAGTAGAGTATTTTCAAAAAAGGAACACTCTAGTCGCTAATGGCTAGAAGAGTTCTCCTTGGTATTGTTTTAGATTTTTTCGGGCCTAGGGGACTAAATGCGGGAAAAAGGACATTCTTTGGCATTAAGTTGTAATTGCATATCATTCTCTTGCTTGCATTATTGAGCCTATTGCCAGTTCTTTCTCTCGCATTATAAGCCTATCACCTTAGCAGTTTGCATCATCAGCCAAGAAGAACCTTGTTTATATCCTTTGCAACTTGACACCCTATACCCCAAGACAAAAAATTACTACGAGTGTCCATATCTGACATGCACCTCCTTGCATTGAGCATAGGTATGTTCCATTATTAAAACTATTTTCTTTCTCGTGACACTCATTTCCTCCTCTGTATCATAGCATTCAATTGACTATGAAAAAACAAAAAACGATGGGCAAAAAAAGCATATTACTTTATGTTGGCAGTAGTCATGTTGCCTTTGAACAGAGAAAAAAAAATTGTGTCCACTTTTCATCAAAATTTTGGGTTTATCATGACCTTAGGAAGTTGAGCCTATTACTGAGAGTTTACTCCCCTAACTAGTTACTCATCTAGTCCCTATGGAGAGTTTGATTGGTTCCTCTTGCATCACAAAGTTTCACCATTGGTTCTATGCTGCGAGAGTCATCCATATGTCTCATGCTCTTGTTCAAAGGATTTCTATCAGCCTGTGTCAGCCATTTCTCAGAACTCTTGACTTTGCATGTCGGCCATACCCTCAGTGTGTCTGAGATTTACATGAAGTTTTATTCCTACCATGCACCTTGGTCCTACTTTACTTATGGGTAGGTAACCTCGAACCTAGTAGTTGACATCTCCTCATTTGTCACTAACTAGGGGGTTTCCGTTATGTTTGACGACAAGAAATATATTCACACATTGGGATTTGTGTAGTTTATTGGATTCCATAGCCCTATTGGTGGTTTCCTCACCTTTTCAGTAATTTTCCTCATTGGATTTTATTCAGAGGGTCTTTTTCGTGCACTACTTGCATCTGGTGCATGCAGAAGATGCACAAAGTCATTAGTTTGAGAACATGTTCCTCATCTGAGTTCCTCCAAATCATCAAGATCCTGCTTTATACCTCATTATGAATGATGAGAGACACCTTCATGCTCTCCTTTCAGCGGGTCTCCTTCCATCGAATTCAACCCATCTATTCTAGAAACGAGACTTAGAGTCCTATGAGTACCTAGAGGCTTGCAGTCACCAATGGCACGTTCTCTCTCCATTGACAATTGGTAATAAATCAATGTCTATTGATCAATGTATTCTTCATGTTTTCGACCTCAACAACTTTATTCACACCTTTAATAATGTACTCGATGCCTCGATACCTACTTTCATTATCGGTAGGTTGTCTCGCATTTTTTAATGGTATATCTTAATTACCGGCAATCAAACAAAGTCTCATTGTGTTCGACCTCAAATCCTTTATTCACATGATGTAGACTTGCACCTTTGGTCGATCATGTAGAAGACTTGAATATGTCAGTTCATATTCACAACTTTCCTGAGTTGTTGCTATCATTCATTGGATCAATACCTATATGACTTCAATGATCATGGGAGATCATATTGTACTCCATTGTATACATATATCTTCATATTGATTTTGAGATTGGTTTTCACTGGGCCTTGTTCGTGACTATGAGAGCCTGTGTCATGTATCTACTTTTTTATTTCCTCTTCATGGCCATGAAGATATTTTTGGTATATTTCCACATGGATATGCAATGTAATTCAAATTGGTAGACATGTGCGAAAATTCATTATGGATTGTAATATTCTTATGAAAAACTAGTTCATCCAGTTGGGTCTCCATTACTCCACTTATGGGAATTATAATGTATTTCAGCCATCGCAGATACTCCTCTGAACTCACAAATTGGGGGGCATCCTCACCTCATGTAAACTTTCTCAGAAAGACACTTCCATTTCCCTATGCAAACTTGAAGTCCCCTTTTGAAGTTCCCAGAGATAAAAAACATATTTCTCCACACATCCGCACCCTAAAAACTATACAACATGCGAATACAGAGGTTGCACCATTACAGCCCGTGTACATCAGGTTTTGTTCTCAAAATTAAAAAATGGTGTCGGGTTTCCATGTCACATCACTTGATCCATGATCCTTAACCTTCCATATATTGGAAATTTTTCGACTCGTCCCTTCTATTCCATTTGAAGGCTATAAATGGGCCTTATCCAAATTATGGAGAAGAGGAGAAGAATTCAACTTTGAGAGAAAAATTATTTACTTCATATTGAGTATGCATCCCTTTTTCCTTTTAAGTCTGAACACATTGTTCATCCCCCAAGATCTTCCCTATTTAATGGAGAACCTCATTAACTCTCTTATATGAGCTTTCCTTTGGTGGAAGATTGAAGTGGTGGAGGCCCAGCTGGAAGGGACTTAGTTTCTCAGTTTAGAACATGTTGACACATAATTTTGTCCTTCATACACTTCTGTTGATTACATTTTAATAGAAATACTCTTTTCTCGTCTAATTAATGTCTTGCAAATATTTGAATTGTTATTTCATCGGCATATTTGTTATGAATATTGATGGATTATGTTATTATATGTGATAAATTTATATATTGTCACCATATACCTATGTATTTGGTTGTTGAGGACAAGTTGCAGGTGTATTCTTTGAGTCGAGTGCTCAACAGTGGACTTCATCAAACATCCAGATGAGGTAAGATCTTTATCTTGTCTTGTTAGCATATTTATTTATATAGCATACCTGAGAAGAGAGTTGATTTATGCAGTCATTTTCTTATATTGTGGTTTACCCCATGCCATAGAGAAATTTTCCTCGTAACAAGTCCCTATACAAGATATTTGTGGCTAACCAAGTGCACTGGAACCCATAATAAATGAATGGTATTATAGTTCTAAGGACTGTGAGTAGTGAAGGGGGTACATTCCTTGGGTTTTGCAGGCTGTGGGGAAGAGGGATCTAGTGGATTGGAACTATTTTAGGATTATATCATGGGTTTCAGTTGTTGAGTGTGGAGAGTGCATGATCAAAAATATCTTTTACACGACTATGGTTGAATTATTATGCATGTTTTGATTAACCAATTAGGAATCTTAAAGAAGGAGGAAGAAGATATGAGAATATATCACAACCATATAAACATTTATAGAACATAAATGAAGAAATCAACAACAACAAACCATAACACCAATGTGATAATGGAGTTCGACAATCTCACATACATCTCCGGTCCTTTGTCTTAGTGGGTGAAGCTTCTTTATTTCTGTTCAAAGATCAATAAGTACATCATAGAAATGAAAAAAGGATACAATATTGATTTGTTCTTGTTCTCCTAGATCTCTAGAACCCAATAGAAGAAACGACACTCAAATTGGATGACTGAAGCTCCTAGAAATGGCCTAGAAAGGTGCATTCCTCAACAGCTTCCCTACATATAAATGGATTTGTCTTGGATTTGCTTCATCATAAATCTACTCTGAATTTCCTCCCATGGCCTCAAGAAGTACTGATTTATATAGATCTAAAGTTGGTTATCATTCCTCAACTTCCTCCCAAAATATGGCCTAAAAAAGAGTCCAATGTCCCCCCAAAATGGGCAAAAATCTCTAATTATAGGCCAAAAATCAGATAAAATCCACAAACCATAGGGTAAAAACCCACTTTTGTTTAATTATAGGTCTTATCCACTCTCCCTGAGCATGCACCCCCTTTAATAAGGTCATATTAAGAGACATGTGGCCAAGCGCCAACCCAAAGGGCTATGTGCTGGCCCCTCTTCCATAGTCATAGGTCATGTGGTGATAAAGGATAGGACCACACTCCTATCCAAATGCCTAACCCATGGTTATAGCTCCTGATCATATGGCGGATAAGGGCTTAAAATTTGCACACTGGTGGCAATGCATAGGTCCGCGCCCCTTGTAGTGTGATCATATGATGTAATGAAACCCGGGGGCTGGGGCTTAGCCCCATTCCCCTTTCCCCCACACACAAAATTTATGCACTTTACATAGTTTAAAGTGGGTTATAAAAACAAAACAAACATGTGGCACATTGGCATTTAGTCATTTCTCAAATAGTTGTTCATCCATAAGGTCATGGGGTCGAACCCAATGAGATCCAATATAATTTTTCCCATTCAACTAGTGATGGGGTGCCATGTGGCACCCTTTCATTGGTTCTCAATAATGCCACTTATCAACGTTGTATTGGTCCCTATCATTTCCCATTAACCCAACTGCCTTTGATGCCACATGCCACTTTGTTGATGTCAACATGATGACATAAGCAGGATGTCATGCTTACATCATCATTGACTTTTTCTAGTTGACCTATTGACTTTTTTTTCGTTGTTTGGGGAAATGATCAGTGTGTGATAAATTTCACACACATCGTCAGTTTGAGAAAGTAAATATATGGTCAGAATCATTGTGATGAGCCAATCATAATGGAATTGGTTTTGTATGATTCCGAGAACTTTCATTTTTTATCCTTTTTTGGACCTAGGAAGACTCTTGGCTCCAATTCTGGATCACACCTCCCCACTAAGGACCTTTTGGTACCCAAAAGGTTATTGAACATTCAACAAGCTCGGGATAGGCCAGCCATCTTTTCCTCTGTCTCTGAACTCTGTCCCATGCACTTGTCTCATCAAGACTAACTGTAACACAATCATGACAACTGACACCATATTGTTAGTCATTTGAACCCTGTCACATTTTGTTGAAGCCACTATCATCCATGTAGATAACATTACTAATTATAACATCAAAAATACGATTGAAAATGAGCCGATATACTTGTAATATTTGCACGACATGAGCTTTTCTTGAACCAAACTGTGATTGATTTTCCATTCAACAATCATTTCATGTCCTTGCTTAAGATCGATTACTTCATTTGAAACAATTATTGGTTTGTTTCTTGATTGTACTTCCTTCTTTAATTGTTCCATTGATTGAAGTGTTTTATTTTCCTTAACACAATGAGCATGAACCACATAATCTTGAATTGTTATGGTTAATCGATATTGATTCTTTGTCCCGTAGAAGATTTCCTTACGATCATATAAGTATGGACTACCTAAGACCATTCCACATTCACTTATTGTCACTACATCACATGTTACCTCATCCACATACTTAGATTGGATTGAAAATTTCATTGTGCACTGCTTTGTTATGTGCATTTGATGATGATTTCTTATCCATTTAAGTGTGCAAGGCTTATGATGTACTTATGTTTTTAACCCCAATTTCTTAACCAATTCTTCTGAGATTAGGTTAGATTGAAATTCATTTTCAATTAATGTTTCTATCTTAGTGTGTCACATGATTTCCCTTATATGAATAAAGTTACTTCTACAATCAATTCCTTCACCAATTTTACCTATCATACCAACCAATGAGACCTTATATTCATCACCTGAATCTGATACCAAGTCTATGGGTCTTGTTGTTGTTGCAACTGTTTGCTTCCCTTTCCTTTCTTTGAACCAGTTTGGCCTCTTCTCGGGATGCAACTACCAACATCTATCCTCATCATGCCCATGTTTCTTGCAATGCTTGCAAGAGGGATTCTCTTCCTTTCTCGCCACTGAACTTGCCTTTTTTCATGTCCACTTCCTCTTGTCCTCTTTCCTTGAAGAAGATTTCCCTCATACACCTGCTTTCCCTTCTTCAATATATGTTGCTTGAACATAAACCTCATCGCGTTTAGTGGGTCCAAACATGAACACAATGTTTCTAATATGTGCAAGTAAACCTCCTATATACTTCATAGAGGTTTTATGCGTATGTAAAGGGATATCTAACATCAATGCCATTTTTTGAAAACCATCTGTATACTTTTGCACTATTTGTCCTTTTCTTAGTTTTAAAGATTTCCATTCAATTAATGTTTTTTCTTTATAACCCAAAGGATAGAATTGTTTCCTAAGTGCATAAATGAATCTTTTCCATGATGGAAATACATTACCCACTTGTTGCATTTTGTTTTGCAACTTGCTTTTCCACCAGATGAGTGATGTTCCTGCAAGTCTCAAAGATGCCAACTTTACTTGTGTGGCCTCATCCTTGATCTATTGCACACTACAGTAAACCTCCATCTTCCTGGCCCAATTGTCAAGTCTCTCTACATGAACTTCACCATCATATATGGGTAACTCAAATTTAACATCAAGTTTTAATAATTCCATTTCATTCTTATGTTTATGAACATGTTTCTTTGCATTAGATTTAGAACTTGAACTTGAAGAAGAAGGAGAAGAAGGAGGTGATGATGGAATTGAAGGAGGAATCTGAGGAGGATCCTCTCATTCTTCATTTTTTCCCTTTGAATATTCACCCAAAAATGGTTTCTTACTTTCCAAGTAATCCTCGTACAAAAATTTCATCATCTTCGACATGGAAAAGAAATCTTTTCGAAACTCTTTCTCATCCTAAGAAAGTCCCTCTTTCAATGCCATCTTCTCGGTGTGAGAAGCTCTCTTTCTCAATACAATTAATGGATTCTCTTTAACAAGATCTCCTTCATGACACTATATCTTTTTCTTGGTTAACATGAAAAACTCAAATCCAAATGTCAACTAGCTCTTATACCACTTGATCTGAAAAGATCTTTTACGCGACTATGGTTGAGTTATTATGCATGTTTTGATCAACCAAATAGGAAGCCTAAAGAAGGAGGAAGAATATATGAGAATATATCACAGCCATATAAACATGTACAGAACATAAATGAACCAATCAACAAAAGCAAACCATAACACCAATGTGATAACAGAGTTCGACAATCTCATCTATGCCTCTGGGCCTTTGTCTTAGTGGGTGAGGCTTATGTATGTCTATTAAAAGCTCAATACATACATAACAGTAGTGAAAAAAAGATAAAATATTGATTTGGTCTTGTTCTCCTAGATCTCTAGAACCCAATAGAATAAACGACACTCAAATAAGATGATTGGAGATCCCAGAAATGGCTTGCAAAGGTGCACTCCTCAACAACTTCCCTGCATAAAAATGGCTTTGGCTTGGCTTTGCTTCAGCATAAATCTGCTCTAAATGTCCTCCCATGGCCTCAAGAAGGCCTGGTTTATATAGATCTAGACTTGGTTATCATTCCCCAACTTCCTCCCAAAATATGACCTCAAAAAGAGCCCAATATCCCCTCAAAATGGGAAACAATCTCTAATTATAGGCCAAAAATCAAATAAAATCCACAATCCATAGGGTAAAAACCTGCTTTTATTTAATTATAGGGCTTATCCCCTCTCCCTGAGCTCCTTTCACTTTTAATAAGGTCATATGAAGAGACATGTGGCCAAGTTCCATCCCAAAGGGTTGTGCACTGGCCCCTCTTTCATAGTCATAGGTCATGTGGTGATAAAGGATAGGACCGCGCTCCTATCCAAGCCCCTAACCCATGGTTCCAGCTCCCGAGGATATGGCGGATAAGGAATTAAAATATGCACATTGGTGGCAATGCAAAGGTCTGTGCCCCTTGTAGTGTGGTCATATGATGTAATGAAACCCGTTGGTTGGGGCTTAGCCCCAGTCCCCTTCCACCCCCACAAAAAATTTATGCACTTTATATAGATTAAAGTGGGTTTTAAAATTTAGAAAAACATGTGGCACACTGGAATTCATTTATTTTTCAAAGGATTTTTCTGTCAAAAGGTCACGGGATCGAACCCCATGATCTCCAATATAATTTTTCCCATTCAAATAGTGATGGAGTGCCATGTGGCACCCTTTCATTGGCCCTCAATGATGCCACTTTTCATTATTGTATTGGTCCCTCACACTACCTAGTCACCCTGTTGTTTGTGCTTTCACATGTCACTTTGTTGATGTCAACATGATGACATCAAGCAGGACGTCATGCTGACATCATCATTGACTTTTGCTTATTGACGTTTTTTAGCTATTTGGGGAAATGATCAGCGTGCGATAACTTTCACATACAATATCTATTTGATAAAGTAAATATATGGAAAGAATAAACACATTGAGATGATCGCAATGGCACTGGTTTCATCTGATTATGAGAACTTTCATTTTTTTATCCTTTTCTAGACCTAGGAAGCCTCCTGGATCCAATGCTGGATCAATGGATACCCAAAGGACAAGATCTCCTTTTGGACTCATAGCCTCAGATAGGGGTTGGCCTAATGTTGAGATTTTATATAATAGAGGCTATGGTTGAAAGTTTCATCCTTTGTAGGTATCCAGTTGAATTACATTTATAAATAGATAAGTGGTGTTGTTGTGTTATTTATGATTATTCCATTTTGTAAATGATATATGAATGTTGTATTATGTGTTTTTAGGTTTGCATTCATTCATGAATTTATAAATGTTGTAGATGCATGGATAAATCAACACATTGTTTTCTTGTAATTTTTGTGGGCTTGTTTCCCCTTGGTTCCTTTTATATGTGTGGTGCATATTTAAATTCATATTTAGCAAGCAAAGTCATTTTCCACAGTGACGAGACTCAACATGGGTGTTGGGTACATTGCATCTGCATGTGCATACAATTATACATACCTTTCTCACCATAATGGAGGTATATTTTCTTCTAGTCTCTTTGTGGCATAATAGATTTGGGAAAATAAATTTTGATAGTCTTTGTGTGTTGAAGAAAAATGGTGTTTTTGGTCTACCTACCATTCCAAGAAATTTGCATTAATGTGAGCCTTGTATCCTTGGAAAACACAACCAACATCCTTTTCATGATTCCGCTTTGAGAGAATATATAAATATAGATTCAATACACTCTTATTTGTGTGGCCCCATGCCTATTCCATATTCCTTTGGTAATAAATGTATCATGACTTTTATTTATCAATACACCAGTATGTATTGGGTGTATTTGTTGAAACATAAATCTCAATTATTTGAACCAATTTTCATCTATGGATTGAAAATGTAGCTCAATCTCGTATTGGCACTCTTCATACTGATAATCAAAGGGAGTACACTTCAAATGAGTTTGAAATATATCTTCACCAACATGGGATAGATCATTAAACCTCTATTCCATACAATCCTCAGCATAAAGTTGTAACAAAAAGAATGAACATGACACTCTTGAATATGCTACGTTGAACATTATTTTCAAGAATGTGAAGTTGATGTTTTGGGCTGATGCAGTTTTATGTGCACTATATGTGAGAAACAAGAGTGCATCTCATGCTCTTGGGAACAAGAATCCTTATGAAATGTGAAATGACAAAATTCCTTCGGTGATGCATCTCAAGTTTTTTGGTTCCACTTGCTATTCCTTAATTCCTACGGATCAAAGAAACAATCTTGGTGCAAGGAGTCGAAAGTGCATATTCCCGGGGTACTCAAATACCACCAAAGAATGTTGTATCTATGATTAGGTAAAAAACAAGTTCATTCTTTCAAGAGATGTGATTTTTCTTGAATCCACCAAGAATTAGAAGACTATTGAGCGACAACTTGATCATCTGGATAATTTCACCCATGTAAATACATACCATGAGTTTGATGATGAGATTCCACATATTGAAAGGGGGATCCCTATATTGTATGAATCTCTAGAATCTCCTTTTGAAATTCCATGTCCCCCTCACAAAGAATATCTAGTGGCTTCATCAAAACAAAGAGTTCAATTAGATTATATGGTTGAGAGGATTGAAAGGCTAAACCTTGATGGGAATGTGGCATCATCTTAGTAAGTGAAACAAACTAGACCATGTTAGAAAATTCCACCAAAGTGGCTCATAAAGACACTTGAAAGTGTTCATCCTGGTGAAGTTGGAAATATATGAACCAAAGTTTCTACTTGACAAGATGGAGGTGATGTATATAATTCAGATTTTGGTGATGTAGAAAATTCAAATTTAGGTGATATAATTGATATGAATGTTTCATTTGATTGTGAATTTAATTTATCTACTAACATTAAACCAACTTACTTTGAAGAAGTTTCTTATCATGATGAGTGGAAATAAGTCAGGTAGAATGAGTGTGATGCTCTCATCAAGAATGGGACATGGAAGTTAGTGGATCCTCCATTTGAAACCAAACCAATTGGATGTAGGTGGGCATAAAAGAACAAGTACAAATAAGATGGTTCACTTGAAAAGCATAAGGAGAGGCTTGTGGAGAAAGGATATGCACATAAAGAAGGCATAGACTAGGAGGAGACTTTTTAACCCATGGAAAAAGAGTACAATAATAAATCTATGAATGAAGAACATTGATTACAAATAATGCAATTGAACGTTCATAAGACATTTCTTTTGGAAAGAAAAAAATCCTTCTAAAGATTCAATCTTCATAGATGTAAAATTTCCCAATAATGTCAAAAGTACAATCTACTTATGTAGCTCTTTTCTATAATGTTCATATAGAAATCATGGAGGCATGATCATTTCAAAATATCAAGACCCAAGTTTTTGGGTAGGTTGCATGCATGCAAAAATCATCCCATACACATCAATTTTGCGTGCACACATCAGAAGCCGTGTGACAAATGAAATAAGGTGCACATGCCAATCAAAATAATATCTTTGGAAATATTCCCAAATAATGAACCAAGACAAGACGAGAGATTGTGGGGCAGATGATGCATGAGCTAGAAAGTTCTTTAGGACTACCATGCCCCAAGGAGTTTATGTGGGTTGCATGAAGACAATAAAAGGATGAAAAAATGGTTATCATTAGAGTGAGTGGAGTGGAGGAGAAAAGAACAAAGTGTTAGATTAGAAGGAAGAGAAGAAGGAAAAGAGAACATGAGATAAAGTATGGAGAGAGACAAGAAGGAAGAGTTTGTCTGAGGTCTGCGAAAGGCAGTCTAAGTTTTGTATGAGTCTTTTTCTTAGTTTTTGGATAGTTTTGTGTGAGTCTCTATATAGAGTCTATTGAGTAGGGTAGAGTATGAATAGAGATCACATGGAACATTGTAATGAAATAACTATAGAATGGATCAGAGCATAGAGCGTTATTCCCTTTTCAATGTGGATCTGTTGATGTACGAATTATGTTGTTTAATGAAGATAACATAAAGATGCAATTCTCTCTATCACTTAATGTGTCTATTATATGATTAATGGATTATTGTATTAATGGGTTATGCAATTAGGTTGCTAATGGAATATTATTGAATGAATGAATGTTGGCTCAAGTGGATTCCTTGTATTTTATATCCCTTCATCTCCAACACAATACCATATCGTCTCTGTGAGTCTCATGGTGTCTTGGGTGAGACCTTCTTCGGTCCTTGATTGAAGATTGATATGTTGACACCTTAAGGTTTTGTTGTTCAACTCTGGATGAACCCTAGGTCATGAACCCCCTATTGTTAGGAATGATGTGCGTAAGCGAGACAACAAATGGTTTCATTATTGGGACTTGAAGGTTTTGTATTTCATGATGGATAGAATGATGTGGAATCCATATTAGGAGGAAATCCAAGACTGGTTAACTACAAAGGAAAATGATCTTGCATAATGAGAGACCAAGGGATCAATAACCAACATGGAACATTAGAAGGAGAGGTACATCTCCACTGATTTGCATGATATTTTCTTGGTTGAGTTTCCATGTTTGCTATATGAATGGTTGAAGAGGAAAACTACCCTTAATACTTCTTTGAGACCCCAAGAACCACTGGTTTGGAAACATACTACGATCGATAGGGTGAAGGTGGTGGATAATAAGTGGGCTCATGTAGTTGATTTCTAGTTTTCCCAAGTAAATGAGGGAAACATTAATGAATTTTCCACTGAATATAGTGATTCGTTCAGTGAGTTTGAAACAAAGTTTGATGAAGGTCCTCAAAAGATATTGTTGGAATAAATCCCATTGTGGATCAAGATGTTGTTGACTAAGAAAGGATTGATGTGCATGGAGCCAAATAGAATGAATAAGTAGAACCCCTATCATTGGGGGGGATGAAAAGAAGGTGGAAAAGAGAAATAGGATATGGATCCACTAAGGAGGATCTAGAAGATGTTGAGATGAAGTGAGGACATAATGGAACCATAAGAGAAGAAAAAATAAAGATCCAAAATATATGCTATAAGAGTTGAGCTAATGAGTAAATTATAACAAAGGATCACAAAGAAGGTAGAAAGGGGTGAGAGATGAGGGGTTAGACCCAGAATGAAGAGGAAGGATACCACACTAGGAGGATGTGTGGGAGAGAGTGATGTGTCAAAGAGAAGACAAGAAGGAGATATGTCATAGAAGAGGCACAATGGTGGGAGTAGGGTATCCAATGAAGATACTAGAATTAGTGGTAGTTGGGTCAGAGAAGACAAGGTATGACCCCTTTAGCTATTGAGAGATGTTGCAATATTAGAGGAATATGAGGTGAAAAGTGGAGCTATTGAAGTAGGTGAGGATGGTTCAGAACCATAATAAGAAGAGGAATATGCTTTAGCTATACTAAATTGTATTGTACGGTTGTAGGAACAAAAATATCTAGGATACCTCATTGTAAATTATGAAAGAAGATGAAGGAACCCCCTCTTTGAACCACTCTCCTTGTACATTTTTAACCAAGAAGAAAGAACATCAGATGACGCGACGATAGGAGTAGATGAAGAAAGAGTAGTAGAATAAAGAAGGGAGGATATGAGTGAAGAATAATACGAAGTCAGAAATACTTTGTAGGGAATAGTATTGGTACAAATATCATCAACAACTAGCAGTCAACCTAGAGGAAACAACCCAAGATTGAGAATTGTGAATGAAGATACAATATTGAGGCTACATGTGTTCCATGGGATGGGTAAGGATGATGCAGAGAATAATTAGTTCATGTGTGAGTCTATATGGTTTTTGAATAGGATCATATATTATGCAACTAGAGACCACCTTAAAATATAGATCTCTAATGTGGTACATAAAGTACAAGATGATTGTTCCAACGAGATAATCGAGGCTTTTGACTGAAATTAAGAGAGATATTCTTAGGGAGTTTCATAATCCTAATTTAGAATCACAATACATTACGGAAACCAAATTAAAAAAAAAAATGGAAAGACTATGGGATTATGACCAATGGTTCAAGATAATTTGATATAGGATGACATTACAATTCAAGGCAGTCCTATCCAGTTGAGAATAAAGCTACAGTGTTGTAGAAGATATGTACTTACAGGTATGTCCGTTGGGAAGTGACCAACTCGATATATAGTCTCCCCAAAAACTTAAAGTAGTCATAGAGCTCCTCTAGGCATTGGAGTCGTAGAAACTCAAGCTTCACACAGGGATCCAACAGTCCACACTAGAAGATACTAAATTACAACATAATGTTTTTGTGGCTAAGGAATCACTCCAAAAAGTTCAAGTGCGAATAAAGGATTTTTCTAGATTGGTAGACTATAGTTTCATGCTTTGGAATCACCTATAGAATCCTCTTGAGATTGATGCCATCGATGAAGGGATGTTATTATTTGAAACATAAGTTGTCTAGTAGAAGATAAAATTTATATCCTTACCCCTAGGTGAGAAACAAGTCCTGATGACTATCATCACCAGCAAGACTAAAGACATTATTGCAGCCTAGGCAGAACAATATACCATCTCTATCATAGACAGAACAATAGACCATCTCTAGCATAGACAATGTCATGGCTGGTAAGGCCCAAATATTTTATACACAACCTGCAAAAAACCACGTCGTGACCACCCCTATGCTCGGGAAAATGGAGCTCATTAACCTTCAGGCTCCATAGGTTACAACAGACGACGCATATCATGTGATCCATCTAACTCAACAAGTGCATGAAACTTTTGATTACATTGATAGCCAGTTCTAGGAGTTCCTCCAAGAACTCATGAAGACAGTCACATCTACTTCCTTTGTCACACCTTGATTAGTGCAATTGGATCGGGGAAGAGCCAAATAATAGTGTTGGAGTCCTGTTGGCACCCAAGGTTTTGGGTAATTTGTGTGCACCATAGATCAGTTGTGTGCACACATCCGTTTTTCATGCACACATCAGAAGTTGCACAATATATAGAATAAGGTATGTGTGTCAATCAAAGTTCTATACTGTATGCTAGAGACTATAAAGATACCACATGCATTTTGAGTTAGAAGAATATCATTTCACTATGAAAAATCCAAAAAAGACAGACAAAAAAAGAGTATTACTTTATGTTGGCAATAGTCGTGTCTCCTTTGAACAGAGCACAAACTTTTGAGTCCACTTGTCATCAAAATTTTAGGTTTAGCATGACCTTAGGAAGTTGATATTGTTACTAAGAAATTACTCCCCTGACTCATTACTCTTCCATTCACTATGGAGAGTTTGATTGGTGCCTCCTGCATCACAAAGTTTCACCATTGAGTCTATGCTTCTAGAGTCATCCATATGTCTCATGCTCTTGTTCAAAGCATGTCTATCAACCTGTGTCAGAAATTTCTCATAAATATTGAATTTGCATGTCGGCCAAACCCTCAGTGTGCCTTAGAGTTACATGAAGTTGTAGTCCTATTGTGCACCCTAGTCCTACTTTCCTTATGGGTAGGTAACCTTAAACCCAGTAGTCAACATCTCCTCATTGGTCACTGACTGGGGGATTTCCCTTATGTTAAACAAAATGAAACATATTCACACATTGGGATTGGTGCAGTGTCTTGGATTCCATTAGCCTTATTAGATTCTTAATTCTCTAGTAGACCAATGAACAACTAGTCCAGGTTTGTTGGCAGCCAAACCATTTTTTTTTCGATTGCTCTCAAAAGCTGCCTACACCCCTTATCGTATTACGACAAACCATTGTCGCATTGTGCTAATGGACACTCATCTTATTTTTGCAATCATTGCAATTCAATATCAACTGAAGTTTTCACAACTGCAAGTCTGAAAACACTTCTTTTGTTGATTAGATTGTCGTCGTCCTTGGTTGATACTTGATCACTAGTATATCATCTGATTGCTAATGTTGTATCAGACTTATGTTCTTGAACATTCTTGATTACGCATTTGGGTATATTTCACTGTAAAACCTTTGGGCATGAAAGTTATTGGTCTTATCTATGAAAATTGTTTAATGGATTTGGTCATATTGTTTTTCATCCTTGCTTTGAACTATCACTTGATTATTATGTGAAGGAATTTTGGTTGTATGGTTCTAGGACTTTGGAGTACAAACACATATGATATGCACCAAATACATTGGCAAGTTTATAAGGTATGTTGGCAATGGTTTCGAGGCGCGTGACTTAATCATGTTCGAATTTATACTTGGCATACTATGTTTGCAAAGATTGGATTATACGATGAATGATATAACCCCGAGCTGTGTATTATCACTAAACCCTGTGATTAAGCGATTGAATAAACGGTGGAATTGGCACGTTAAATCGGTAGTTAATGCTGGTACTGTGTTGGTTTTAGACTTAACACTTGGCGCGTTGATATCATGTGATGTGTTGGTTCTGACCTGGATAAAAGGCACGTAGAACTAGTGATTCACCAACTCGCTGGTCGATATGTTTTTTTTAATGATTATTGTTTTAAACAGCTCGAAACAGGCTCATTAATGTAATACGTGGTGATGGTAATCCCACCACCTTCGCACGCCTGAGGATGTTTCCAGTCTCATCCAGCATTCAACTATGGAAACCTTATCGTAATTCACTCTGTGCAATGCATTTGGTGTGAACCCTACCATGAGCAGGGGTTATGGCTCCTGTTGTGAGGGCCGAACCAAATGGCAGCCAAGCGTTGTTAACTTTCGATGGTGCATATGCCGACCTCGAAGAATTTGGGTGGCTTTCGTTTATACGGAAGTTTGATGGTTTTAACATCCCTGTTGCTTGGCAATTCGCACTGACATTTGACGGTTGTCAAGCCAAAATCGGAGACCTCCAGCTCGAAGTCACCGAAAACTCTCTCAGCCTGGCAACTAGTCTGCCTGTTAAGGGAGAAAAGTGGTCCAAAAGATTTAAAGTAAACGATGTCAAATGGACTTTGTTGTTTCATTCTCGGACAGTGAGGTCGTGCAACAGAGGACTACCTGCGAGTATGCTAAAACCCCGCTGGCATAATCTATTGATGATCCTCAAGCAGTTTGTAACGTGTGAAGGCAGGTATGGATTTGTTTTCCTATTTCATCTACGTTTGCTCATGGTGTTTATGGGTTTTGAGTTAAGCTTGCCACATTATCTACACCGAAGCTTATTTAAAATGGCCAAGAAGTATAAGAAAAGTCAGGCTAGCACTAGCCTTTTTCACGTTGGGTTGATTAAAATACTAGTTGTTTATGAACTTGGTTTACGTCAAGATTCCTGGCCCGATTTCCTCAACCACAACGGTTTTGAGGAATCAAACCCTTCTCCAATCGATAAGCCTATGGTATCTGAGAGTAAATCTATCCCTATACCCTACAGTGTTTTACTGCCTAAACCTAAGCCTGACTCAATTGTGAATTCGCCTATGGTTGTGACTAAAGTTGCCAAGCCCTTAACCACAGAGGCTAGAGAAAACACTACTGCTAGGAACAAGAGAAACGTGAGGATGATCTCTCGCATGGAGAGAAATAAGTCCAAGCCTCTTGTCAAAACAGAGCCTGTCATGATCAGTGAAGACTCTGACTCGAGCATCGAACGCTTTCTAGCTGAAGAGGGTTTCTGTGGTGAGGAAACTCCTTGTGATTTCTTTGATAACTTACCTCCGTGTCTTAAGGGTAACCCTGAATATCCGGGTATCAAGCCACCTTTTGAAACCCGTGGTGAATCGTCAAACCCTCCTTCTGCTCAAAAGGTTACTACACCCTGTGACCAGTGTGGACTGTGGCTAGAATGGTACTATTTGGACTTTCCAAAGCTGCAATCCAAGATTCGGGATTTGGAGAACCAGGTAGCTAAGCTCACTGGTCGGAACGATAAGGGACAACCTAATGATAAAAATCAACGGACCACTGGATCGATCTTGTTTAAAAACGTTGAGTCTGCGACCGCGATTGTTAATTCCAAGTTGACATAACTCCAGCAGCTGTCATGGTATAATTTCCCCTCTTTTATACAGCGTATTCGTAAGCTCTGTTTATATGTTCGAATTGCTCTGTCATGCATAAGTTTTATCAACTTCTAGATTGATTGTGATTAGATTTGGTTTGATTGACTATAATTGAATTTGAATGTTTTGTTATTTGATATATTTCCTATTTTTGGAGCACGAATGATATCTCTGTTCGATTTGATTATATCCTGTGCGATGTGATGAGTCAATTGGTTGACTGTATTAAATGCAATTTCTATGTTGAGACCGATTCGCATATCCTCTGTTTCATGATCAAATTTTGGATGGATAACAATTGTTACCATGTTAGTTGTAGTCTAAGGATAGCAAATGTTTGATTCGATTACAGGAATGGGTTGATTGTATCAAATCTTTTTGATTTGTGTCTATAATTAAATATCCTGTTTGATGACTCTGTCAAAACCCTGTGTAATGACTGAAGAATGATCTAACGTGGAAGCTGTTGGGTCGATATTTGTCGAGTTAGTTCGATTACCTTGGAAACAATTCATGCATCGTGTGAATTATATCGATATTTTGTTTTGATTATAATTAGGCAATTACAATTATGAATTTATGAATTTATTTACAAAATAATTTGAAACATAATAAATGAGAACTGTGATTGAGTTCAATAGATACAGTGATATATGAAATCGCAGATATTTTCTATATTGGCAATGGGAATCTAATGCTTATTTGACAACAATTATCCCTCACGATTCGGTTTGTTATTGATGGCATTCGTGGAACATTCTGGTTCAGATTTGATTTAATTTTGGGAACAATTGAGAAACAGGGTATTCCTATTTTGTATCGATTATTCCCTTACTCTGTTCCTATCGTGTGATATTCGGTTTTTATTTTGATATAATCCATAAGTAATGTAT
>ML789037.1:200280-245863 GCA_009831015.1 Picea engelmannii | reverse complement strand
TTTCCCTTACAACCACATTCTCAGTAGAAGAAACATTGATGGATTTTGGCTATACGTATGCTCCTAACCTCATCCATCAGGGGGCATCTGTTATCACTGAAATTTCGTCTACACAGGGCGACAAGAACTCCGCATCATCAACAGAACAATGAAGTCATTCATGGCACAGAATGAAGTTTACAGCATTCCAGAAGGGTCAAAAACTATACAAAAATTGAAAGACACTTCAAATCAGTAAGGTGCGCGCGTATACGTGGGATAAGAACGTGTTGTGCGCGCTTAAGCAACCGACGCGTGAATGTCCACAGAAAAAGCCGCGCATCTGCTAATACGGTGCATTAAATGCTTAAGTCAGCCTCCCGATCGCCAATGGACCTTCCACCGAGATGATTTGACATCCAGATCAGGGTCGGTTCTGCAAATTTGGCGAATTAATGGCTTAAGTAAACCCTAAACAGCACCGTGTTTACACCGGAAGCTAGTTACGTGACCGCCTGGAAAATGTTATAAATAGCAGTGAAGGCTCATTGTTTCAGCAGAGAATTCCATGCAAAGTTATGCTGTCCGGATTCAGAGCTCATTCCTTTTGACAAGCCATCCGTCTGCAGCCTAATTCAGAGTTCTTTCACCATTTATTTCAGTTCTACTCGTTTTGTAAGGAAAGCACAATCTTGAGAGATTCGAAGGACCTTCTGTTGGAGGGAGAGGGAATCCTTATCTCTGCCCTCAGCATGTACTCTGGTTTCCCCTAATAGATCAAGCCTGGAACCATTGTGGACTTCCTTGTCTCATGTTTGATATTTCTGTTAATTTCCGAATCGTTATTTGCTTCATAGCTGTTAGATTAGATTGTTTTCTGTTTTGTTTTTCTGCTTTCTATTAACACTCTTGCTGCTATAGATGTTCTGCCTTGGTGAACCCTGCAAGGCATGCAGAGCGGTCTCTATTCTGCTCATCTGCTGATAGATTGACCGAGAACATAGAGGATTACATCGATGCCCACTGTGTAGAAGGGACTCCTAAGGTAGGGATTCAACTCCCTATCCAGGAAAAAAACAATCTTACCCTGAAGATTATTGTCCTTATATTGATCAGGATCACATGTTCGGTCTCATTGCACCAGGCATTGAGGTGACTCATGTTCTATGTAGTGCAGTGTATGAGACCCACAATATATGATTGGTGTACCTCACTACTAGAAAATATGAAGAGCCAGTTGACAGAGTGCAAACAGGGGAGTAAGAGAAATTTTGGGTTTGCCTCTATCCTATGTAGTTTCTTCTTCAAGTGGGTTCCAGGTCTAGGACCTAGAGTCGAGATTCTTTCAAGAGGACCTTGTAATTCATCCATGGCATGGTGGATCGAGGTAATGAGGTGGTAGGGGGCAGGTAGGGTGCCAACACCCTACAACGAGGATTTCTTCTAATGGTGGCAGTGACATGTCATTGCCCTAGATTTTTGTCCTTATGCAGGGATAGACTTCCAAGGAGATTCAAGCATGCCACTCCCACCATGGACCACCTACAGTGACATAGGTATGTCAAAACTTTTTACATATTTCAATTTTTTTTGTATTTTTGTATAATAGAACAAAACATTTTTTGGATGGTGCTTAAGTATTGAATAGACACTTGTGTAATGCAGACGTGGTTCCACAATAGCTATAAGGTTTCCCTCGACATTGATGGAGGAACTGGGGAGATGAGGCGACAGGAGGAGAAGATGAAAGAGTCCTACAAAACATGTAGGGAAACCTATCACGTTTGACTTAGAGGATTCCCATGGTTTAGGTAGAGGATCTGCCAAAAGCCATGCAATGATAAGTGGTTGGTGTACCCAAGGCATGGGTACGACTCTTTCGATGTCTCGCAAATGCCATGGTTTGTTACCATGACACACATCCAACACCATAGGCGTATATGTTGTGGGATATTGTAGTACTGGCTATATATGTGTATTGAGGGTATTAGTCCCAATTTTGTACTATAAACACCATATTTTTTGAAATATATAAAAATGTATCTTCTTCTTTACTTATATTTTACAATGTATACATTGATGAGATGGTTTTATTTTCTTTTAATTATGTGACAAATGTCAATCTAAAACAAAATTAGCATAAGCATCAGATACATGATTAGAACTCCTAGGAATGTGATAATATATAATAAAATCAAACTATCGTTCTAAAAGACGTACTCATAGGAATCATCAGAGTAAATTAGGATCACGCACGTGGTAATTGTCGTTCAAATGACATACTACTTACTAGGAATCTAGGCAAACCTCTAATGAACGAATACCATGTGAGATAGCATCAAGTAAAATTTCTATAACAGCACTATATTCGGCCACATTGTTAATGGATGGCCCTAGGCATATGCCACCTGAAGACACCAGTAGACCCTTAGGTGAGTAAACCAACCAAGCAACGGAAGCCAAGTTTCATGCATGATGACTGGCTCCGTATGTAAATCCTAGGTAGACCGAAGACTCCATTGACATCTATCAACCAAGTGAAAACTCGATAAGAAACCGAAGATGAAAAGAAAGGAAAAATATACATACACTAAATTACATTAGTATACAAAGAGTTCTGCACAAGCTTGGGGCTCAAGCGTAATATCGTTTCAAGTAGAGCCAATTTTTGGGCTCGACCAACTGATTCCCTTCATAATATTCTAACTCATAGGCTCCTTTTTCTAGAACATGTCACAAGATGTAAGGATCGTGCCACATGGGCTTAAACTTGTCTTCCCCCAGTGGTTCTTTGGCTTGATCATACAAGAGCACCAAGTCATTCTCAACGTACAACTGAGGATAGACAGACTTATTGTACTGGACCTTGACATGTCTTTTGTTTTCCTTGATAGTCATAGAGGTGTCTCGACACTATTCATCAAGACTCTCTAGGTACAAAAGGCATCGCTCGATATTGAAAGTGTCAGGTAGGAGTGCGATTTCCAACTTGAGAGAAGGGATTTTACATTCAATAGGTAAAATCTACTCTACATCGTGCACTAACTGAAAAGGGGAAAAACTAGTTGTAGTCTTGACCTAGGTTCGGTATGCTCAGAGTGTGGGATATAGTATGATGTGTCAATTGAACTTGCTCTGAATGATAGTTTTTTGAAAAATCGTCTTGAGAGACTTGTTGACACCTTCTACATGTCCATTTTCCTGGGGGTAATAAGGAGAATAATGACCATGTATAAACACCAACCTAGTTGCTAATTCTTCCATCATTTCGCTGTGAAAGTGACTTCCATGATTAATGACAATCTCACTTGAGATACAGAACCAGGCGACAATTTGATTGAATATGAAGAAGGCAACATTCTTCCCATTGGATTTAACTGTACGCATGACCTCGATCCACTTAGTAAAGTAGTCGACGACCACAATAATGTGTTGATGCCTCCCAGATAAAGTTCAGTTGCAATCCAAGAAATGCACCCCCCACTTGGTGAAGGGACTAACGGTAATGAATGGATGAAGAGGGGTTGGATGTGAGCGCATTTTTCGATTGAACACCTGGCAGGGATGACACTTCTTAACCACTTCAATATAATCTTTAAAGATAGTAGGCCAAAAATAATCAGCTTGCAAAAATTTTTGGGTTGTCACAAGCCCAGTGTTACACATTATTTTCATCACTCTTATCATCGTTAATGATGTAAACCTATCTTTTGTCTTTAGAAGGATCAATGGCCTAAATTCCTGAAGAAATAAGGTAGAAGAACTTTTCCAGAGAGAAGAAATTGCATTTTCCTTTGTAAGATCCTTATTAAGGAAGAATGTTGCAGGCTGTACTATACGCAGGGCGAGATGATTCCTTATCACCGCACCCTTCTCTAAAGCTAGATTGTGATGTTGTCACAGGCTGTACTATAGCTAAGGTGTGACGATTTTTGTATGTGGAAAAAATGGGTATCTTTTGATGCTTCTAGAAGGAGAAGCTTCTATGGTGAGGTGTCCTCCGATTGGTTTGGATCTTACTCTCTTTTCTGATTTAGTGGGATCATCCTAACCTCCTCACCTTATCCTCTTCAACTTATAAAAGGAGAGGAGCTCTCATGGAGAAAGTTAGCTTGGGTTTGTAGCTTGGATTCTTTGGAGCTTGTATATTGGCTTTGAGCTTTGCTTTGTCAAGATAGATTGTGAGTAGCTATCAGATATACAGTCTCAGAATCCATGGATTAGAAGTGTGTGGGAAGCAAGGGACAGTTGGAAGGAACCTGACAACATCAAGGCGTCTACTTGTATCTTTCTTCCACATTCTTTAATACAGATATACTTTTCTTTCCTATATGAATGTTATTTGTTCATATTGTATGATTACTTTATCACATACATAGTTTCATATCAAATAGACTATGTTATTCTCGTCTTCATTGGATTTTGTTTCTTTGTAGATATTTATCAATAAGCCTCGTGACGGACCTTGGATTACATTGGCGAATTCATATATTTGATATTTAAAAGGTATGTTCTAGATCTATTTCTCATTTGATAATTGAAATCTAAGGAAAGAGTAGTGTACTGTCTTGTTTTGTTCTACTTTCATAGTGAAGCTAGGGGGATTTCTTTGTGTCAGCACTTAACAATTAGCCTATTAACAAAATTGGAGACTCCACTGGGGATCGAATTGTTTTCCTAGTTTGTCTTTCTTTCTTTCTTTGATTGCCTGGGTTCTATTTTCTTAGTCACTAGGCGATCCAGCTTGACTCTCTGACTGTTAAAATTCACTGGAAAAACCTTCATGCTTTTTATTTTTTCCATTTTCATTTGATCACCACACCCTATTTGAGGAACAGTGTGATGATCTAGGATCGACGCACACTAATTTTTTGAAATAGTGCGGCATTGCCGCACTGTATTTGTTCTCTATCCTACGACGATCAAGGATAGTTGCGTTGTGTTAGTCTGATAGCCTGCGAAGACTGTGAAAAAATTGTTTTTTGATGGTTTTTCTTGCCCAAATCTTATGATATGGTTTTGAGGTGATTTGTTGGGTCTATTTACAGTCTGCTTGATAGCTTTGAATCTGATTTTATCCATTCTTTGATTAGTTTTTTCTTTGTATTCATCTCTTTCTTTGGGTATCTTTCAGTTACAAAGCATTGTTTTTCTTTATAATTGTTTAGTGAAAGAACACTACTTTTCCCTAAATAATTCGTGTTAAAAGAGAAACTTAGTTTGGGTTGTTTTTGTTTTGAAGTGATTTGCTATTGCTTTTTTCTATATTTGAAACACAAAATTTTTAATTTCTTGCTTTACATTAGACTGGGGGCATCCTTGTATTTGAAGTAGCAAAATTGCATGGTTTTTGGCCTTTTTGGTCTTGAATTCTAAAAAAACAATTTCCCCTCATGGTTGGGGGGTGGGCATGAATCATGTATTGGTGTACAATCTCTTTTGCTCATTTCTTGAGAATATTGATATTCACGAGTTTCATAAAACTTTTGGGACATTTGTGCATCTGGGAACGATAAATGTTTTCTCCTTCTCGTAATATAGCTTTCATCGAAGTGAAATATTCGCATTCTCATTTCTTTGCATTGTTTAGAGTCAGTCAAAACATCATCTAGTCCATGCCATTTTCCTCTTGAGTAAACAACAACCATAAAATAAAGTGCTTATAAAAATTGATTAAACATTTTTATATTTTCTGGTAGCAAACCTACACTAGATTAGTTGTAGGGCTTTGGAATAGGTGTGAAAGATAACTTTCCAAAGCTGCAAACAAACATAGGGTCTTGAGTTAGGGAGTGGTAAATCCACTTATTACATTTTTTCCTGGGAAGCCATTCTCATATAAGGTTCAAACCTGAGGTTACATTAAGGATGACAGAGTTACTTGCCCTACTATGTTGGTATTGGTGTAGATATTGCGTGTATTACAGGGGTCACTTGAAGGTATACCCACAATGATGAGTGGAAGCCTTTCAAGTTGATTTCAGGCTAGATACCATGTCCTTGCGCATGGATCAGACTGTCAATTTTTTCCCCAAGAATCACTATTGTAGTTGGTAACCTTAGTGGCCTATCTCTTTAGTGTCTTTACACGAGGTGACTGTGGAGGGGAAAGTATTCACAATACCTAGAATCGATGTTTTCCAAACTCACTTGGAGTCCTTGGAGGGTATACCCACGCTTATGTTTGGGAGTTTTCACCAAGGCGTAAGTCCATTAAGTAGGTCATCAACATAACTTTTTTGCTCGCTCTATCTTAGCCCTTTATTACATTGTTCCCATGACATTGGATTCCATCACCAACTAGTGCATTCATTGTGAGAAGGTTTTTTTTGCTTGCTTGCTTACTAGATTTTTAGCGTGTGCTGTTTGTTTTCCCTAGGAGACTCTAGGTTGGATTTGTGTTAAATGGCATCATTTCTTGAAGCGACCAATGAAGGAACTCCTTTTCTAGGGGAACCTTTTGTTTTTCCTTCTTACGGAAACATTGGTCCTCCTCACATCGCTACTTTGACCCTTCCAGGTTTCACAATTGGATTACTGGTATGGTTGTTTTCCACTCAAGTAATCCTGAATGTAGTTAGTGCTTCATTTGTAAACACTTCCCCCCAAGAACATCAACCTCATGTTAATCCTTCACCTTCTTCACCAGTAATACCTTCTTCACCTTCTTCACCTACAAGGTCTTCTTCTATTTCATCTTCTTCGCCAAGTGAAATTTCTTAAGCTAGAAACCCAATGAATACAAAGAAGAAGAAATGAAAGATTAAGAAGAAGAAAAATAAGCAAGGATCCACACTTCCAGACATGCTGGAAAACAACTAGTTATTGTTAATCATGATGGGATTGTTGATGATGTCAAGATCACCCACACAACACGTAAGCACAAGTACCCTTGTAGGCTTTGTAAGGGTAGCCATATTCTTAAGGATTGCGCTGGTCTATCCAAGGTTATAGAAGAATGGTATACACATCCTCACCAACCCATGTCATCGACCTCTGAACAACATGTTGATGACCTCCCATCAACTAGTCACGATACAGTTGGAAAAAATAAAAGTAGAGTCAAGTTCTCATGTATGTTATGAAAAGGGAGTCATCTAACTCACCTTTTCCTTCGTATGGATGAAGCCTTGAAATTCATGGAAAAAATTACTGTTTCCCAGCCTCAACTTCCAGCTTCTTATTGCAAGCTTAATCTCGACCCACCTGTAGTTGATGGAATGATCAATCTAGTTCCTTTGTCGATCAATCTGGTTGATCATGCCATCAATCTGGTCACGTCCTTACTTGAAACAGTTAACAAATTGGTTGATCTGATCCCATCCTCAATCAATCACACTCTCTTTCCAAAGAGCGAAACCCAATCAGTCGATATGTTTCTATCCATCAACACCATTCTCCCCTTGGATAATCCAACCCAAGTGGTCGATATGATGTTGTCATCGGTCGATCCTACTCTCCCTCTACAGAGTAAACCCGATATTGCTCATGTTTTTATAGTTGATACAGACTCTACCATGCTCAGGGGTCTTCCTCCTTCTCCCATAGAACCCCCTCCAATTAATGAGGCCATCCTTTTTAATTGGGGTGTGCTAACTGGACCTTGTCTTCCCTCTCACATTCCTTTCAATATTACAATACAATTTTGTGGTTGGGATGTTCCGCAGACACTGATAGATGAAGGTTTGTCCGCTAGTATTTTTTCCTCTCTTGCTTGGAAAGCTTTGGGTTATCCTTAGCTTGTGCCAGTTACCCAGACTCTGCTTTCTTTCAATAGAAGAACCAGTCACCCTTTAGAGATCCTTCCTCAGTTTCTCATAGCTTTCGGAGGGATAATTGTTTTTGTTGATGTCATGGTAGGCCACGACCCCTTGGATTTTGATTTACTCCTTAGGCAAGATTATGTCTATTCCATGAAAGCTATTGTGTCCACTCCTTTTCGTGTGATATATTTCCCGCATGATGGAAGGATGGTGACTATTGATCAAATTTCATTTGTTGACCCTAACTTGACCATCAAGTCAATGAACTCCCTAAATAGTTCTTATATGCAGACAGTATTTCCCCTGCCACAACTCAATTATGTATCATTGTCTCCCATGCCTTCAACTATCGATGCAGATGAGCCTCTCACTATAAGATCAGTATCTAACGACCTAGATCCCATAGTTAACATGGTTATCTCTTCAATAGGGTCTTTAGAGCTTGATCTCCTTACCCCTGTTGCAACCCTCGACATGGTTTCCTTCCAGAGTGTTGTTCTTTCATCCAGTGAATATATCTTGGAAGCCATGACTGATTTTTGTCCCTTAACATGGTGTCCTTCCAGAAAAATGTCCTCTTTGAAGCCATGATCAAGAAGAGAGATTTGAGCATGGTTTTTTGTTTTCAATATCATTAAAAACTGAAACCATCTATGAGTATGGTTTGATTTCAAGCTTGTTAAAATATGAAACCAGTTGTGAGGTTAGGTTTACTTATATGTAGCAACCTCAATTAAAAATGAAACAGATCTCACGAGCATAGCTCCTGTTTCTATGTCAATCTTGTTAAAAAATGAAATAGAGGTCTGGGGATTGAACCTGGATTTGCGAGCATATTTCTTGTTCCTATGTCAAGCTCATTAAAAAATGACATAGATTCCCCCCCCCCCTTTGTTTGAGTCAATTCCTTCATCCAGTATTTGAAGCTTCATTTCATTCTCCTTTGCAGTTGGATGAAACGAAGCTTGGGGTCATTTTCTTTCAGCCTCTGGACTTCATGCTGAAGTTAAAATGCTATCTTCTTAAGTTGGGGGCTACGTACCAACCATCCCTATGTTATGCATTGGGAAGTCCAAGCATAGTTTTCTATGGTTCAAGCTTGTGTAAAAGTGAAACCACCTACCTCAAGCATAGTTTCCTTTTGTTCAAGATTGTGTAAAAATGAAACCAGGTTCATGCATAGTTTTGGCTAGTTTTAAGCTAGTGTAAAAATAAAATCTATCCCAAGTATAATTTTGTTTTGTTTTAAGCTTATGTAAAAATGAAAACAATCCCAAGATTAGTCTTTGTTCTTTCTCATGCTCATAAATACATGAGAATAAATTACCGAGCTTAGTCTTTGTTCTTTCTCGTGCTTGTAAATACCTAAGAATGTAAACGAGTGAACTTTTATCATTTTTTTTGGACTCGTCGAGGTTATACGAAAAAGGAACCCCCTAGAGTTCCCTTTAAGCTCTTTTCAAACTCTCTAAACATGAAAGTAATGTCGAGCGATCTTGTTATTTTCACGCTTGTAAAATTATTTGAAGAAAATGTCTAATGAGAGGTAGGTTATCTCTTTTTCAGTCTTGTCAGAGTAGCTCATGAAAAAGGAACTTATGGAGTTCTCTTTAAGTGTTTTTCATACTCTCTAAAAATGAAAAATCACTAAGTTTTCTTTCTTTGGGCTCATTAGACACACATCAAAAGACCCATATAGGCTCAAACCACTCCTTCCTAGGGTTCGTTAAACATACTCTGAGGGACTCATCCAAAGGATGAGCCTACATCTACAAGCATATGTTATCCTCCTCAAGCTTGTGTAAAAATAAAGAGGTATTCGCCAGAAATGGTGGGGGGAAATTGGGAAACAAATGTATCTAAACCTGTATTCTATGCAAGAGTCACCTTTGAACATGACACCCTTTCACTCTCTTTGTGTCTAGGTTGGAAAATCCACTTGTCTCTTCATCATACCCATTTCTAAGATTACAAATTGGTCTATGATCCCTGTTGTCGAGTTAGTTTTTTCCAAGACAGTTTTCGTCTCATCAATATGTTCAAAGAGAAGTTCAACTCGAAAAGCCTTCTATTGCATTGAACATTTCTATAGTCCTTCAACTTTCTATTGTGTTGGCCATTTATGTAGTCCTTCAGCCTTCTATTTCATCGGCCATTTCTGCAGTCTGCCAGCCTTCTATTGCATCAACCATCCCTGAGTCGGTCCTGAATTACTTGTTACTTTGATCTACCTCAAATCTTTTTACTTGTTTCATGTCATTGATGGGGAATACATTAAGGGCCCCTTGTGATGAGTCTTTTCCTATCAATGTCAACTCATTATCCAAGAATTAGACTTAGAAACTAATTGTTACCTTGGAACTTGCATGCCTCAATGGCAGGTTTCCTCGCTTTCGACATTGGTTTTTCATTATTAACCCTTGATTGGGAGATTCCGCCAAGTGTTGGACTTCAGCTCATTAATTCACACTCGTTGGATTGTACTAGAGTACCTTGGGAGACATTGACATTAATGGTGATTTTCCTCGCACTTATTAATGGTATACACTAATTATCGGTAATCAAGTGGTTTCTACCATGTTCGAATTCAACATATGTATTCGCATGGTTAGATTCATATGATAGAGTGGTGGAGATGAAGACCTGGGATCTTTTCTGACAGATTCAAGTTGCATTGAAGTATATTAGGTTTGTACTATTGCATAGATCCATAGTGTATGTCTCGTGGCTATGTTAAAATTTGAGTCTTTAACACATAGATCCACAGTGTATTTTTGGTGGATATGTTCAGATTTGAGTCATATTGGCATGGATCCACAGTGTATATTTGGTGGCCATGACCTGTCTTACTTGACATGGATCTTTGCATATCGAAATTTATGCTTTGATTCATTTGTATTCTAAGTATGGGAATTCCTACCTCAATGATGATGTATTATTGTACTATATTTCCTTGTTTGTTGGCAGTTTTCTGATCGACTGTTCCTTGTTCCCTACACACACTCGGCAAAGTATTTAATATATCACTATGTCATAACTTCATACTTTTGGGGGATCTCTATTACACATTATTTTTGTCACTCTTTTGAATTTTAATGATGTAAACATGTCCTTTGTCTTTAGAAGGATCAGTGGCCTAAATTCCTGAAGAAAGAAGGGAGAAGAAATTTGCCTGAGAGAAGAATTTGTATTTTCCTTTGTAAAATCCCTATTAAGGAAGATCAATGCAAGATACACTATATGCAGGGTGTAGCGATGCATTATCACCACATGATTCTCTAAATCTAGACTACGACATCATTGCAGGATGTACTATTGACGATTTCTATTCATGGGAAAAACAAGCATCCTCTCGATGCTTATAGAAGGAGAAGCTTCTATGGTGAGGTGGCCTGCGATTGGTTTGGATATTACTTGCTTTTCTAATTTAGTGGAATCATCCTAACCTCCTCAAATTATCCTCTTTAGCTTATAAAAGGAGAGGAGCTATCATGGAGAAAGTTCGCTTGGGTTTTGTAGCTTGGATTCTTTGGAGTTTGTATACTGGCTTTGAGATTTGCTTTGTCAAGATAGATTGTGAGTAGCTATCAGATTTATAGTCTCAGAATCTATGGATTAGAAGTGTGTGGGAAGAAAGGGACATTTGGAAGGAAACTGACAACATCAAGGCATCTAGTTGTATCTTTGTTCCACATTCTTTAATACAGATATACTTTTATTTTCTATATGAATTTTATTTGTTCATATTGTCTGATTCCTTGATCACGTACATAGTTTCATATCAAATAGACTTTGTTATTCTTGTGTTCAATGGATTTTATTTCTTTTCATATATTTATCGATAAGCCTCATGACGGAGCTTGGATTGCATTGGCAAAGTCAGATCTTCGATATTTAAAAGGTATGTTCTAGATCTATTTCTCATTTGATAATTGAAATCTAAGGAAAGAGTAGTGTATTATCTTGTTTTGTTCTAGTTTCGCAGTGAAGCTAGGGGGAATGGTTTGTGTTAGCACTTAACAATTAGCCTGTTAACAAAATTGGTGACTCAGACTCACCTTTTCCCTCCTATGGACAAAGCCTTGAAATTACTGGAAGACATGACTATTTCAAAACCTCAACTCCCAACTGTGTATCGTAAGCTTACTCTCAACCCACCTGTAGTTGATGGAATGATCAATCCAGTCCCTTCGTCGGTCAGTCTAGTTGATCATCTGGTCAATATGGTCACATCCTAGTTGAACTTGTTGACAAAGTGGTTGATTTGATCCCATCTTCGGTCGATCCGATCCCATCTTCGATCGATCCAACTATCCCGTTAGAGAGTGAAACCCAAGCGATCGATCTCTTTCCACCTGTTGACCCCATCCTCCCCTTTGAGAATGCAACCCAAGTGGTCGATCCTACTCTCCCAGTAGAGAGTAAAACTGATATTGCCCACATTTTTCTCATTGATACAGACTCTACCCTACAGGGGGGCATTCCTCCTTCTCCCATGGAATCTCCTCCAAGTAAGGAGGCCATCCTTTTTTATTGGGGTGTGCTCATTGGATATCATCTTCCTTCCCACATTCTTTTCAATATTACAGTATAGGTTTTTGGTCAATACATTCCTCAAGTGTTGTTAGATGAAGGTGCATTCGTTAGTATTTTATCCTCTATTAATTAGCAAGATTTTGGCTATCCTCACCTTGCGTCAGTTACGCAGAATCTGTTATCTTTTAACAAATGAACCAGTCAACCTTTAGGGATCCTTCTTCAGTTTCCAATAACTTTGGGAGGGAAAAATGTCTTTATTGATGTTATGGTAGTCCAAGACCCCTTGGATTTTGATTTACTCCTTGGGCGAGATTATGTCTATGTCATGAAATCTATCGTTTCCACTCTTTTTCATGTGATATTTTTCCCTCACGATGGAAGAATTGTGAGTATTGATCAACTTCCATTTGTTGGCTCTAACTTGACCATCAACTAAATGAACTCCCTAAATGGTTCTTATATGATGAAAGTATCACCCCTGCCACAGGTCAATTATGTGGCATTGTCTCCCATTTCTTCAGCTGTTGATGTAGATGACCCTCTCATTGTAAGATCAATCTCTTATGAATTGGATCTGGTAGTTTACGTGGTCATCTCTTCGGTAGGGATATTGGAGCATGATCTCCTTACCCTTATCGTGACCCTCGACATGTGTTCCCTCCAGAGTTTGTTTCTTCCATCCAATGAAGATATCTTGGAAGCCATGACCGATTTTTTTCCCTTCACATGGTGTCCTTCTAGAGCACTATCCTCTTGGAAGTAGTGATCAAGAAGAGAGTCCTTAAGCATGATTTTCTGATTTCAAGCTCATTAAAAAATGAAACCAGCCTTGAGTATGATTTTCTAATTTCAAGCTCATTAAAAAATGAAACCATCCTTGAGCATGATTTTCTGATTTCAAGCTCATTAAAAAATGAAACAAACAATGAGGATAGCTTTTGCGTCTCTGTGACAACCTCGTTTAAAAATGAAACAAAGGTTATGAGGATAGTTTTTTTTTGTCTCCATGGAAACCTCGTTAAAAAATGAAACATAAGTTCTGAGCATATTTCTTGTTCCTGTGTCAAGCTCGTTAAAAAATGAAACATGGGTCTGGGAATTGAACCTAGATTCTTGAGCATAGTTCTTATTCCTATGTCAAGCTTGTTAAAAAATAAAAATAAAAATTCCCCCTCTCTGTTTAAGCCAAGTCCTTTGTCTAGTATTTGAAGCTTCATTTCATTCTCCTTTGTAGTTGGATGAAACGAAGCTTGGGGGGAATTTTCTTCTAGACTTTGGACTTCATGCTGAAGTTGAGCCACTAGCTTCTTAAGCTGGGGCTAAGTACCAACCATCCATGTGTTATGTCTTGGTAAGTCACAAGCATAGTTTTCTCTAGTTTGATCTTGTGTAAAAATGAAACCATCTACCTCAAGCATAGTTTCCTCTGGTTTAAGCTTGTGTAAAACTGAAACCAAGTCCAAGCATATCTTTTTTTAGTTTTTAAGATTGTGTAAAAATAAAATCTATCCCAAGCATAGTTTTTCTTTTTTTAAGATTACATAAAAATGAAAACAATCCCGAGCTTAGTCTTTGCTCTTTCTCGTGCTCGTAAATCAATGAGAATGTAACCGAGTAAAATTTTATCACTTTTTCAGACTCGTAAAGGTTATACAAAAAAGGAACCCCTTGGAGTTCCCTTTAAGCTCTTTTCAGACTCTCTAAACATGAAAATATTGTCGAGCGATCTTGTTCTTTTCACGCTCATTAAAATATTTGAAGAAAACATTTGTTGAGCCATAGATTCTCTCTTTTTCGGTCTCATCAGACTAGTTTACGAAAAAGGACCTTTTGGAGTTTCCTTTAAGTGTTTTTCAGACTCTCTAAACATGAAAAACCCTTGAGTTTTCTTTCTTTGGACTCATAAAACAAACATCGATAGGCCCATATGGGATCAAACCACTCCTTCTTAGGGTTTGTTAAACATACTCTGAGGGACTCATCCGAAGGATGTGTTAGCACCAGAAGTCACTCCTGGATTACAGTAGGAGTAATCCCGATACCCATCAATTTATATGTCATAGGTTGTTTATAAAAGGTGACTGAATGGGAGTAAACTCAGAACAATATCGTTTTAACTCAGAAAACTAGGTTGGAAATACAAAGCTAGGTGAGGTCTTTATCAAACTTAGGCTAGTAAGTTTGTATAGTGGTGAGTAGGTGGAGGAAAAACACGAGAGGAATGAATGTCTGCTCTAGACATCCAGCCTTCCAATAGCCTTTGGAGGAAAAGTCTTAGATATGAGATCCTATGAGACCTAAAAACTTCAAGAAACTTAAAATGCTACAATAACTGATATAATCAAACCTACATTATATAGTCATTACAACACCCGACTGGATCATCCATGCCTGGGATTTAAGAGTTAGAAGAGAGAGTAAGGAAGAGGTTGGTTTCCATTAAACAAGAAGTCTCAAATATCAGTCCATAACTAGAGAACCATAGGCCTCGCTAAAACTTTACAATTGGGAGCTTAGCTCTAACATCGATACTAACAAAATGGAAAAATTTCCTACATATACTTAGAACTGGCTCGGGTTTCCTGAAATGTGTTCATGTCATACATTCATTCAAGGCTTTACGTTGATGAGATTCTCTGTCAGGTTGTGCATGCAGACGTTGGTCAGACTGCACATGCAGTTTTGTTGTTGGATGTGATCTCTGTCAGTCTGGACTGAAAACCTGCCTCTGCGCTTTGTCTCTTTCTGGCCCTATATTTAAGGGAGGAGATGATGTCTCACCCACCTTCCTTATTTTCATTAACTCACTACTAAATTTGAATATTTTTTGCGATGAAGTTTCGTCGGAATAGGGTCGTTGCTGTGACCAAGATGATTTTTTTTTGTCAGAATCAATTCGTCAATCTAGTGACCACACATGGATCTTCATTGGTCTAGTGACTGGGAAAAGAAGCCTATACACAATAGGGAAAATTTACCATTCATCGGTCCATCCACCAAGATTAGTTGGTCTAGCGACACACTTTAGTTGCAAGCCTTGCTAGCATCTCTAAGGAAAACATAACCTTGGTCACTCTAGCAAGCATAATTAGTTGGTCTAGCAACTAATGTTAGTTGGTATAACAACTAATATTAGTTGCAAGAGTGACCAAGACAAACCTAGAAAACTTAGTCAAGTGACCAAATGGCTATACAAGCGATGAACCTGTTAGTCACTAGAGAAACTAATGTTGGGGTTTTTAAAAAAAAAATTATGTCATTCACACAAGAATAATGTTGGGGTTCTGTTAGCTATCGAAAATCACTTGCTAATATTTCCCAAATCACATGATAAAAGGATCATTAGATAGAAGAGTTATTTTTAAATATTAAAGTTTTAGAGGTTTTGAGAAAGGCTCAAATTCACATAAATTAAATAAAATGAGGATTTCACCTCTAAAAATAGGCCAAAGGTTAATTTTATCTTTCAGCAGCTAAATGTGAAATTTATAGTTTAATGAGCCACCGAAAAGATCTGACTTTCGGTGGCTAAAAGGAAAAATACATGACTAGTAAGCTGTCGAAAGATCTGAAGATTCCAAATCAGTCTTTTTTCTACCCAAATCGCATTTTTCCATTTCCAGAATTTGTGGGAATGATCTCAAATTAAAGATAATAATTTTATTTTTAAATCTTAAGTTTTATAGGTTTTGAGAAAGGCTCAAATTCACATAAATTCAATAAAATGAGGATTTCACCTCTAAAAAAAGGCCAAAGGTTAATTTTATCTTTCAACGGCTAAATGTGAAATTGACAGTGTAATGAGCCGTCGAAAGGCTCCGACTTTCGGCAGGTAAAAGAAAAAATACATGACTAGTAATCTGCCGAGAGCTCCGAAGAGTCCAGATCGGTCTTCTTTCTGCCCAGATCACATTTTTTCGTTTCCATAATCTGTGGGCATGATCTCAAATTAAAGATAATAATTATCAGAAGCTAGATCATCCTCTTCATCAAGTTTTGAAGGCATATGGTAAGGGAATGAAGCCAAATGGAATGTTTATTCTTGACATAAATCTCCCAGCCATCAAAGACAGATTTTGAAATCTTTGATTTTCACAAGCAAGCTGCCAAATAATTCTCCAGGTTGTCAAATTCGACTTATGATGATAAGATTGGATCATTTATGCTAAAAGATCAAATTGATTATGTTTATTTTTGGTATTTCAGATCCATTAAATTAGGATCTTGAAACCTTGATGTAAAGGCTATAAAAGCCTAAGAATTCTAAGACACCAAAGGGGGAGGAAACAGTTTGAGGACTGTGGTTCTATTCTTGAAGACTTGTACATTTCATCCTTTGGAGATGTCCATGAATATATCTTGACATTAATCTTCTTTCACTTTGTTTGTTCATCTTTCATATCCCTTCTTTCCAAGTTTATGTATACTCAATGACAGAAGGTTGTCAACCCATCTCTTTGTTGGTATATTAGACTTATATACATTGCTTCATATGTTTGTCTTAGTGCTAGATAGATGTCATCCTATCACTCCACTCATAATCTTAAGCTGCAAGTATTTACTTATTATGTCTGGCCATCTACTATATACAAATCTTATATATGTTTATGTTGGTATGAAGAAGTATCTTACCTATCATTACTGGCCATTCACATATGCCTTTGTGTAGGTATTTTTTTCTAGCATAATGAGTCTTCTCCATGTTTTCACACATTGATTAAAACCTTCTGAGCAACATAGTTGAAATCCTTTGTCTTTCAAGTGACCCATGTCTTTCTAAATGGATGTGAGTTTATAATGTAATTGGATTTATCCTTTTTCCTCCACAGTTTATTGATCTATTTAAGTTACCAAGCTTACACCCTTCTACAGTCAGGGAGTGATTTCTTGGAGAGATAACACTTTCATTATGTACTTGGGATATGGAATTGGAGTCAACCCCCTAATGTTCATTACTGATGATCCAATTTACCTTGTCATTTCTAGATGTAAGCACCATTGTGATGAGTCTCAATCCATTCTAAGGGATTTAGTATCGAGCCTCAAATTGTGGAAGGTGAATCTAGAGCATTAGGTGGAGGATCTTTCACGGCATCATACCTCCCTTACGAAGTAGTTGGGAACTATTAAATTGAAGGAATTCTTGTTAGATGTGGAAAATCAATGCCTAAGAGAAAAATCCAGGGAACAAGAAGTTGAAATTTAGAAGCTACAACGACATGTAAAGAAGATAGTCAGCCTTCCTGAACCTGATATAGGTCCTAGGAGGTTGATAGTCACATCCAACATATGACCAATTTTAATACGTATCTCATTGAGATGGAAATAAAAATTGAAGTCATAGCTATGTACAATGTGCATATTAATAAGAAACACAAAAATCCTATGAATGTATTAACTTAAAATATGTGCATTTGGTAGTTATACAAATAATCTATCTGGAGTCAATTTTAATATTTCACAACTTTCAGATACAATTAGGATGAAAAACAATTCTGAACTATGATTACTACTTGCCAATATCCCCATAACATTTTTCATGCAAGGAAAATAATTTTATTTCATGATAAATCAATGTTGAACGTAGATTATTGAAAGAGTTAATAACATACTTATTTTACCAATTTCAACAACCATTTTCTAAATTTCATCCAGGCAAATATGAGTATAGTGAGTAGAGCCAAAATAGATTGGTGTCCACTTTTCCATAAAATCATGGTATGTTACATGTTTTCCTTCATGGTTCACTAGGTTAAACAACCCACCAATTGCAACTTTGCCTATTGAGGGCCCATCTTTCACCTGTGTACATAGATTTTTTATTTCTGAAAAACAACAGAGAATGAAAATATCTCAGATTTCACATAGACCATGATATGAAAAAAACTACATACAATGAAATAATGAAACACTCTTTCATGTAAACTCATCTAAAAGATATTCAATGAATGATTCAAGGAAATGTATGTGACAACAAGATATTCACTTAAGTGTGTGATGAAAACCCCCTACCCTAGTGGGGTCCGCGACCTCCCGGTCACTGGATCGTCCTCTAACTCTGAGCTGGAACAACACTTTTGGGTCCTCTGAGCTGGAACAACACTTTTGGGTCCTCACTAGAACCCTATAAATCAAATCCACGGGTCCTCTTGTTTATAAATCGCGTGTGAAGACTCCAGTATCAAGCGCGAGCTCCCCCTTCATGTGATCGTCCTTATGACCACAACCTTACCCATAAGGCATGTTTCACATTTCGCAATTCAAGATTTCTTGAGGGAGAAATCCTTGTCTCTTCAAACACCGAATGTTGAAAAGAGCTCAATGGTGATTAGCCTATGCTTAAATATCATTCCATGCGATCGTTTGTCGTGACCTCGTGCTAAAGCAAAAGTTCTTTTCGTAGATCGGGACTTATGCAGTCAAGCGTCTCATTCCTTTGCAAATTGAATCCCCAAATCCCGATTGGGGGATTAAGGTTCTCATCTCCTACCTCATGTGACCATGCCTCATGACCATGCATCTACACCAAAAGGGCTATCAGAGTTCATGGTTCGGCAAGCCTGTGAACATTCTCTCCTACCTCTCAAGTCTCTAAGTTCCAAACTTCAAAAGGAACCCACATTCTTTTAACGCCTCCCTTAGTGGATCACCATATGATCCGGTCCCATGACCTAGGGTCAAACCTTGAGTGCGTTAGGGTTTCACACTTTGGGGTTTCGTAACTTACGAGACCAAAGGTCCTACACCTTCAGTTCCCCGAATGTTGAAAATCTGAAATCCTTTCGCATTGGATCAACAGTATCCGCTGCCCCTTGTCCAACGGTCAGGATCCTCCATCTTATTTTTCCTAAGGGATGGTTTGGATGATTTCATGGATTTCCTCCTCGTGAATCCTCTGCTCTTCTCCTCATGAGTCCCCCGGTCGATCAGATCTTATCACCACCTATCCTCTCCACAATGGATGGTCTTGATTATTTCGATGATTCTCCCAAACACCGACTACTCACCATGTGTCCCAACTCTCGATCTCTTCCCTAATTGACATGTGTCTTCCGTGAAATCTAACGGTCATCGGGATTTCGAAACACATGAGTCCAAAGGAACTTCATCCTTGTTCCACCAGACGTTGAATGCCAAGATCTTCCTTTGGGAACAAGGTGCTAAGGTTCGCGTTGCTTCCACAGGTCTGACGGCTATCGAAAGATTGACACTTCCTCTCAAAGTATTTCCACCGTCCTTTCAACTCCTCATCATTCTTCTAGATCTGACAACTATCGGCTCTCTGCATTTAGATTTGATAGTTACTGTGGTCTCCCCCCTAAGCTTCTGTGACTTTTCTTCCCAAACTTAGGAAATCTTCTAAGTGTCAAGGACTAAATATTCAATCCTTATTTAGCTGGATCTCTGTGAACGAAAACACACTCCCTCCTGAGCTTCTTCTCCTTAAAGATTCAAACTCCTACTCACACCTTGCGTTCGAGGATTTTGAATAACTCAGATTCAAAGGGATTTTATTGAAAAGAAAATGCCTCACGCCCTCCTGGAGTTCTTCTTTGTTGTTTCTTTGAACTTAGTTGGCTCTAAGTTTTGTGCACTCCTTGCACCTATAATATCAAGTCTCCTTGTTCTCCTCTAGACCTCCCTCTCTGAATCATTCTGAGATCCAATTAACGCACACCTTGCATTAGGGAATGCACACCTTGCATACACAGTTTAGTAGAAAAACAATTGAATCTTATCTAGTTTCATTATAGAATCATACAGTCATTCTCTCCACTCTCAATAGGAAATGAAAATGAAAATATGAACATCACAGAGAATACAACACACTTTTCTTTAAACAGTAAATGAACACAAATATATGAAAATCTCTTGTCTGTTCTATTCATTACTGAAAAATGAAAATTACATGGTGTTCCTGCTATTTTGTTTTACTTTGTTCTATACTACGTTATCCATCCTGATCTACTCTTACAATGAAAAATGAAACTTTTTAAGGACCGGCTCCCTAAGTTATCTCATCTTGTTCTTGAAATATATCATTTCAGACTTAAAACTATTGCCTACTCAATCCTATTACAATAACTACTAATTACTATCAGACAGAGTCAACACTCCATGTCTACGATTTCTTACATTCCTTAGAGACTTTAGAAACAAGTTACAATTTTAAAATTTGCTCAACAAAATATCTCAACACAAATAAATTCTGAGTTAATGCTCGATTTGAATTTTTGGCTTTGTTGAAATGTCATTCTTCTCTCCTTTACATGTGTGTTGATGACTGTGAAGGCGATGCTCCTACATCATACTCCTCTAGTTAAAAAAATTCATGGGCTCATGTCCATGAGCTCCTGCACTATCGTTCCATGCTTCAAAATATCAAGTTCTGTGACCCAACTTGCATATTCCCTTAGATGATATTTCCACTTCACTAAGTACTCAGGATATGTTTTCCTCCTGGTTTTCTTTGCATCCCTCTGTTCAATGATTTTCTCCATCTGTGGTATTTATGATGTGGGAAATTTCTCTTCCCACTGAATCTCTTTCTGATCATCTATATCTCCTTCTTCATTCCTCTGGTAAGGATATAGGTCTGCAACATTGAATATTGGTGATATCCCAACTTTGTCCGGCAACTCAATCTCATAATCATTGGCTGGAGATTTTCTGAGAATTTTGCATGGCCCAATCTTTTTCATCTTCAATTTTTTGTATGTTCCCCTTGGGAATATCTCTCTTCTCAAATGAGCTAAAACTTCATCCCCAACTTCAAATCGAATTTCTCTTCTTCTCTGGTCAACTTTTCTCTTGTATTTTTTATTGTTGTCCTCTAGCTGCTCTCTGACTCTGTCATGGAGTTTTTCCATTTCTGTTGCAAAATCCTCTGCTCCAGCGCTTTTGAACTCATCTTGGCTCAAATATCTTAATTTGCCAATCCCTCTTGGTTTCATACCATACACAATTTCGAATGGACTCTTCCCTATGCTCCTATTCACTGAATTATTGAATGAAAATTTTGCCTGTGCCAGAATTTGATCCCATTCTCTTCCTTGCTTAGTGACTAAAATCCTCAATAGGTTTCCCAGACTTTTTTTTACTACTTCAGTTTTTCCATCTGTCTGAGGGTGATATGTTGAACTAAAGGATAATTTCATCCCCAGTATTTTCCATAGAGTCCTCCAAAATTGTCCCACAAATTTGGTGTCCCTGTCTGAAACTATGCTCCTCGACAATCCATGTAGTCTCACCACTTCTCTGGAAAAAAAAATGGCAATGTGTGTGGCATCGCTTTTCTGCTGGCATGGTATAAAATGTGTCATTTTTGAGAATCTATCCACAACAAATATGGAATCTCTTCCTCTCTGAGTTCTAGGCAATCCCAAAACAAAATCCATGTTGATTGCATCCCATAGCCTCTCTGGAATTGGCAATGGCTCATACAAACCAGTATTCTGCTATCTTTCCTTTGCATACTGACAAAATCTACATTTGTTCACGAACTTCTTCACTTCTTCTCTCATGCTCGACCAATAATATGAATTGCTCAATTGTGCAAATGTCTTGTCATGACCAAAGTGTCCAGCTAAACCTCCACCGTGTTTTTCTTTCAGTAGGTTGTCTCTCATCGAGCACTTTGGAATACATAATTGGCTCCCATTGAACAGTGATCCATCCTGAATTAAATATTCATTCCATGTGATTTTGTCTCCCAATAAAGGATTCTTGCATGACTCGTATTCTCCCTTGAAATCTACATCTTATGTATACATCTCCTTGATGTGTTCGAACCCCAATGTCTCCACTTGGAATTCTTGTACAATCAAACTTCTTCTTCTCAAAGCATCTGAAACTTTGTTATCAGTTCCAACAATGTGTTTAATAACAAAAGTAAAATTCTGCATGAATTCTACCCATTTTGCATGTTTTTGATTCAACTTTTCTTGCCTAGTAATAAATTGCAAAGCATGATTATCACTATACAAGACAAATTCTTTAGGAATTAAATAATTTCTTCATTTTTTTAAATATTGAATCACTGCATAAAATTCCTTGTCATACATGGAATACTTTTTCTTGGTGTCATTCAACTTCTCACTGAAATAAGCAACTGGCTTATTGTCCTGGCTCAAGACTGATCCAATAGCTAATCCACTTGCGTCACATCTCACCTGAAATGTTTTTTCAAAATCTGGTAAGACTAGAATTGGCTACTATGTGATCTTCTCTTTCAAAACTTTGAAACCTTTCTCAGCTTCCTCTGTCCAAATAAAGGACTTGTGTTTCTTCTTCACAGTATCCAACATGGGTGCACATATGCCACTAAAATTTCTAATAAATTTCCTATAAAAACTCTCTAACCCATGAAAACTTCATACTTCAAATAGGCTGCTTGGTGATGGCCATTCTCTAATTTCTCTCACCTTCTCTGGGTCCATCTTCAATTCATTCGAAGATATTACGAATCCCAAATATATGAGATCCTTCTTCCTAAAAGAACATTTCTTCAAATTTATCATCAATTTCTCTCGTTGCAACCTTTCCATCATTGCGGTTAAATGTCTTAAGTGTTATCCTTTTGTTTTCTTGAAGATTAGTATATCATCTGGATATACTATGGAAAATTTGCCAATGAAGTCTTTCAACACTTTATACATCAGTCTCATGAATGTGCTTGGTGCATTTGTCAACCCAAACAGCATGACCAACCACTCAAACAATCCTTCATTCATCTTGAATGTTGTTTTCCATTCATCTCCTTCTCTCATTCTTATTTGATGGTATCCACTCTTTAAGTCTACATTGGAAAAGTAGCTTGCGCCACTCAGGCAGTCCATCAAATCATCCATCATTGGCAAAGTAAATCTATACCTAATGGTTATCTTGTTGATGGCTCGAGAAATTGTGCACATTCTCCATCCTCCATCTTTCTTTTGGCCTAATATAGTCGGTACTGCACATGGGCTTAGGCTTTCCCTGACTAACCCTTTATCCAACAACTCTTGGATTTGATTCTTGACTTACTCATTCTCTCTAGGTGTCAACCTATAAGCTTCTTTGTTTGACAAACTAGCTCCTGGAATAAGGTCAATGTGATGGCTTATGCTCCTGATGGGTGGTAATGAGTGTGGTAACTCATCTACAACTATATCAACAAATTTCTCTAACATTTCTTGGATTTCTATAGGCAAATCTTCTACATAAGTATTTGTAAGGACCACTCTAGGCTTCCTCACAACATCAAACTGCATCTCTCTCTCTCTTCCTTGACTTCCTTTAAGAGCTCCTTCCCACTCATGAGAAGTATGATTGAACTAGCTTCTGCCTTCTCCTTGTCTACTATGGGTAACAACATATGTGTCCTACCATTATTTTCTCAGGTATAGGTATTCTTTCTTCCATCATGAATATACTTTCAGTCACATTTCCATGGTCTTCCCAATAAAATATGACAGACATCCATAGGGATTACATCACATAATATTTCATCTTTGTAACCTCCTATTTTAACCTCAACATGGCATTGCTAACTTACCATGACTAGATGTCCTTTCTACAGCCACGATACTTTGTATGGCCTTGGATTTTCAGTTGTCCTTACTTCCATCTTTTCCACCATCTCTGTGGATACTAGATTATCCGTGCTCCCACTGTCTATGATCACCTTGCAAACCCTGTCTTTCATCTTGCAAGAAGTTTTGAACAGGCTTGTCTGCTAAACTGGTTCTTCTGGTTCCTTCTCTAGTTTGAGAAGAACTTTCCTCATCATGATGTTTCTTTCCCCTTCTGCGGCCTCTACTTCCACATGCTTCTCTGGTTCGACAATGTGTGGTTCTTCACCTTCTCTTTTTCTGTCAGGACATTCCCAATATTTGTGCCCTTCCTTTCCACAGGTATAGCATTTAACTATGCCTCCTCTGGCTCTTCCTCTTCCTCTACCTATGGGAAAAGGACTTTGTGCACCATGTTGTCCTTCTTTAGAGATTCCTCCCTTCTCTTGGTGGGTATGTTTCTTATCAGCTTCCTGCCTTGACTTCTGGAACTTCTCCCTACTGGTTCCTTTGCCTCTGCTTCATTGACTTTGCCTCCTGAATAATTTTTCCTCATCTTTCAAGGTTTCTTGGTAAGCATCCTTGACTGTACTGATAGACATCATGTTGATCTCTTCTTGGATTTCATATCTCAGCCCATTGATATACCTGGTTGTCTTTTCATGTTCATTCTTATTTTGTCCAGCCCTGATGTTCAGTCTATAGAACTCTTCAGTGTACTCCTTCACTGATAAACCTCTCTATTTCAGGTTCTACAACCTCCTGTAAAGATTGATCTAGTAATCCTTTGGGATAAATTTAGCTTTCAGCTTAGCTACCATCCTATCCCATCTTTTAATTTTTTTCTTACCATTTCTTTTGTGTTAGGCTTGTAGTTCATCCCACCATAATGTTGTGTGACCCTTCAATCTCGTCACTACATGCTTCACCATTTTTTCCTCTTCGATATCTTCATAATCGAAGTGCTTATCCATGGTGCATATCCAATCTAGCAATTCTTCAACTTTCAGATTACCTTCATACATAGGTACTTCTATCCTTTCTCTGGCCCCAATCTTTGAAACAACTTTTATCAAGAGGTCTTGTGCAACATCATCTACCACATTTTCGCTAGCTTCGGCCTCTTCTTCACTCTCAGCTTCACTGACATCACCAATATTTGGTGCCCTTCTCTGTGGTGTTTCCATGGCATCCAACCTCATTCTAAGTCACCTCATTTCTTCTTCCATCTCTGTGTTTTATCTGCGCCTTCTTGGAGGCATGACTTCACTACGTCACCTCACAACAAAATGAAATTCCCATGAAGGATACCAACCTTCCTCTCTTCTTCTTTTGTCTGTCATTCTGCAAACAAACTTAAAAGATTTTTCTTTGGCTCTGATACCACTTGATGCAAACCCCCTACCCCAGTGGGGTCCGTGACCTCCCGGTCACTGGATTGTCCTCTAACTCTGAGATAGAACAACTCTTTTGGGTTCTTACTAGAACCTTGTAAATCATATCCACAGGTCCTCTTGTTTAAAACCCGCGTGTGAAGACTCCAGCATCAAGCACGAGCTCCCCCTTCATGTGATCATCCTTATGACCATAGCCTTACCCATAAGGTTTGTTTCGCATTTCACAATTCGGGATTTCTCGAGGGAGAAATCCTTATCTCTTCAACCACCGAATGTCGAAAAGAGCTTAACGACAATTAGCATATGCTTAAATCTCGGTCCATGCCACCATTTGTTGTGACCTCGCGCTAAACCAAAAGGCACTTTTCGTAGATCGGGACTTCTGCAGTCAAGCATCCCATTCCTTTGCAACTTGATCCTTGAATCCAAATTGGGGGCTTAATGTTCTCAGCTCCTACCTCATGTGACCATGCCCCACGACCACGTCTCTACACCAAAAAGGCTATCGGAGTTCACGGTTCGGCAAACCCACAAACATGCTCTCCTACCTCTCAACTCCCGAAGTTTTGAACTCTGAAAGGACCCCACTTTCTTTTAATGCCTCCCTTAGTGGATCACCATATGAACCCTCCCTTGACCTAGGGTCAAACCTTGAGTGTTTCAGGGTTTCACACTTCAGGATTTCACAACTTGCGAGACCAAAGGTCCTGCACCTTCAGTTCCCCAAACACCGAAACTCTGAAATCCTTTCGCACTGGATCAACGGTCTCTGTTGCCCCTTGGACCAACAGTCAGGATCCTCCATATTATTTTTCTTGAGGGATGGTCTATATGAGTTCATGGATTTCCTCCTCACAAATACCCTACTCTTCTGCTCGTGATTCCCCCGATCAATCAGATCTTCACGCCACCTGTCCTCTCCACGATGGACGATCTTGATTCTTTTGGTGATTATCCCAAACACCGACTACTCACCATGTGTCCCAACTCTTGATATCTTCCCTACTTGGTGGGTATCTTCCATGAAATCTGACAGTCGTCGAGATTTTACAACACATGAGTCCAAATGAAATTAACCCTTGTTCCACCAGACGTTGAATGCCAATATAATCCTTTGGGCACAAGGCGCTAAGGTTCACGCTGCTTCCACATATCCAAAGGCTATCGGAAGATCGACACTTCCCCTCGAAGTATTTCCACCATCCATTCAATTCCTCATCGTTATACTATATCCAATAGCTATTGGCTCTCTACGTTCAGATCTGACGATTATTGTGGTATCCCCTCTGAGATTCTGCGACTTTTCTTCCCAGACTTAGGAAATCTACTAAGTGTTAAGGACTAAATCTTCAGTCCTTCTTCAACTGGATCTCTGTGAATGAAAACACACTCCCTCCTGAGTTTCTTCTCCTTAAAGAGTTGAACTCCTACACACACCTTGTGTTTGAGGATTTCGAATAACTCAAATTCGAAGGGATTTTCTTGAAAATAAAATACCTCACGCCCTCCTGGTGTTCCTCTTTGTTGTTTCTTCAAACTTAGTCAGCTCTAAGTTCTATGCACTCCTTGCACCTGGAATATCAAGTCTCCTTGTTCTCCTCTGAACCTCCCTCTCTGAATCATTCTGAGATCTAGTTAACACACACCTTGCATTAGGGAATGCACACCTTGCATACACGGTTCAGTAGAAAAACAACTGAAACTTATCCAGTTTCTTTATAGAATCATACAGTCATTCTCTCCACTCTCAACAAGAAATGAAAATGAAAATATGAACATCACAGAGAATACAACACACTTTTCTTTAAACAATAAATGAACACAGATATATGAGAATCTCCTGTCTGTTCTATTCATTACTAAAAAATGAAAATTACATGGTGTTCATGCTATTATGTTCTACCTTTTTCTATCCTACGCTATCCATCCTGATCTACTCTTACAATGAAAAATGAAACTTTTTAAGGACCGACTCCCTGATCTTGCTCGTCTTGTTGATGAAATCTGTCAATTCAGACTTAAAACTATGACCTACTCAGTCCTATTATGATAACTACTAATTACTATCATATATAGTCAACACTTTGTGTCTACGATTTCTTACAATCCTTAGAGAATTTAGAAACAAGATACAATTTTAAAATTTGCTCAACAAAATATATCAACAACCCAAATAAATTCTAATTTAATGCTCGATTTGAATTTCTGGCTTTGCTGAAATGTCATTCTTCTCTCCTCCACATGTGCGTTGATGACTGTGAAGGTGATGCTCATGCATCAGTGTGCAAATGTCTCATGTGTTTTTGTTTGTATATTGATCCAGGGGGTCATTCGTCATGAAAGTTACACTGATCCAAATAAAGGAGAAAATGCATTTGCAACATGGAGTGCACATTCAGTGACAGAGTAATCGCATGGAGTTATAACATTCCATAACCATTTAGAGTTGGGTGCGTAGCTTATTCACACGGTTAGTTGTAACATCGGGTGGTTGCAACATTTGGTGGATAGTTTATCTGGCAGTTATACCATTCGGTGCAACATTTGATTTGGCGGATCACAGATTTGGCCGAGTGCTAATATGGTTCAATGAATGGCAAGTATAACATTTGGTACATCTGTTGAAATGTTTGGTGGGTGAGTCGAACTCGTGATCGATCCTGATCAACATGATACTCGCCACTAAATCCATTGTTTCAGCCAACAGTTTATCCGTTTGTTATCAAAAATCTCGCAGAAATGAAATCCAATGCGCCTAAGATGGGATTGAACCCTCGACCTGCACCTTTATAACCAAGGGCTTCAGCCAGAGGAGGAAGCAGAGGACGAGGCCAGAGGACGGAGGAGAGATTCGTTGTAATTTGTCCAGCATTCTGTTTTCAACAGCTGCCGAATTTGTTTTGACAGAGGACGGAGGAGAGATTCGTTGTAATTTGTCCAGCATTCTGTTTTGAACAACTGTCGAATTTGTTTTGATAGAGGACGGAGGAGAGATTCGTTGTAATTTGTCCAGCATTCCATTTTGAACAACTGCCGAATTCATTTTTACAGAGATGGGGAACAAAAGATAGTGTTTTTGCTATAAACTGTTCCAATGTTGTTTCTTTCTGAAGTTGACCATTCTCTGTATTAATTGGCTTCTTTGTATTATGAATGCCATTTAGTAATTTTCAGAGAGGAGGTCTTGAAGGCTTTTGTATAGCATATTGTTCTGTTGCTGAAGTTGATTTGCAGAGATTCCAGTGTCATTTGTACCATTTTGAAGAGATTAATGGATCGGTACCCATTGGAGAGGGACCCAGAGATGTAGCCCAGTGAAGGGGGTGAACTCCGTTATCAAAGTCTTTTGTTCTTGTCTCTCATTTTTTGTTTCATATTCTCTTTCTATGGCTTTTAGTTTGCAGATTTCAGCAATTAATAAACACACTAATGCTTTTGAAAAATCAAATTGCAAACTAATGATAAGCATTCATAGCTTTTACATGCACATATGTTGAGATCCGACGGATCATGTTTGGTATCAGAGCAGGTTAACTTCTTGTGCAAGTTGTGAATGCTTACCAGGTCTAGGTTAAAGCGTGGTGAAGGAGAAATGATAGAAGGAGATCCTGAGATCAGTTCAAGGAGGGCATTTTTAAGAGCAAGAATGTCTTCTCCATGAGGCGAAGAAGAGCATGTTGGACGAGAGAAACCTGGAATTTCTGAAACAGAGTTTTTGGAGGCTTTTATCAGCATGAAATCCATGATGGAACTCCTCCTCGAGGAACGAGCAGAAAGAAAGAGGAAAGAAGGAGAAGGTTCGTCAGGAGATGAAGAAAAACAAAAGGGTAAAGGAGTAGGAGGTGATGGTGATCCTCCTGAAACAAATCCATTCTCTTCATTCTATAATGCTTCTCATAATCCTCATAATGCAAATGCAAATATGCCTTTATTAAAACTGGATGTCAAGTTTGAATTGCCTATGTATAATGGTGAACTTGATGCAGAAAAATTGGATAATTGGATAAAGMAGATTGAAGTGTATTGCAGGATTCAACAAATCTTGGATGACACTACCAAGATTCAGTTAGCCACTCTCAGAATGGGAGGCACTGCATTAATTTGGTGGGATAGTAAAACTCAAGAGGATTTGTTGAAGAAAGGTAAAATCATGTCATCTTGGTATGAGTTTACTTCTGCTTTAAAGAAACAATTTTATCCATTGGGTTATATGCAACAAGCTGTTATGGATTGGCAAAACTTAAGATAGGGTAAGGAACAAAATGTACAAGAATACACACAAGTGTTTAGGAAGAGAGCTTTGGTTCTTGGTGTTCCTCTTTATACACAAGAAACTTTATTAAAATACATAGGTGGATTACATTCGCATTTAAGGCATTCAATCCTTATGGTTAATCCGTCTAATCTTGATGAAGTATGTGTACAAGCAACTCATATTGAAGCAGGTGCAAGAAACATGAATTTTAGTGCAACAAAAGAAGCTCCTCCAATAGAAAACAAGAAAAGGTGGAAGGAGAAGAAAGCAGCTACAGTAAGAAAAGAAGAAGGAGAAAGGCCTTCTTGTTCACATTGTGGGAAGAAAGGACATGATGATGCAAAGTGTTGGATATTGCATCCGGAATTGAAACCAGAATGGTTTAAGGTTCCAAAAGGAAAGCAAAAATCCACAGCCATCGTTCAAGATATTGGATCAGATTCCGATGATGAAACAAAGGTAACAGTTGTGGGTTTGAAAGGTAAAGCTCTTGTTGGCAATAATTCTAGCATTGGTTCTTCATGTGCTTCTACTTCTAAAAAGCATGTTGATTTGGAAGATGATAAAAGGATTGAATTGTTTCATATCAGGGTTATCTCAAAACAAATTAAGATTGACACACTCATAGATAGTGGATCTCAAGTTAATCTAATTTCAGAAGAGATTGTTAAACAATTGGGATTGGAAACACAACCACATAAGAAGCCTTATCTGTTGGGATGGGTGTGAAAAGATAAAAGAATGCAAGTAACAAAACAATGCACTTTAAAGTTTGCAATAACATCTAAGTTTATAGATGAGGTTGAATTTGATGTGGTGCCATTAGACATCTGTGGGATTGTGTTGGGAAGCACGTACTTATATGATAGAAAGGCAATCTTTTACAGGGAACAAAATCAGTATCATTTGTTTAAGGAAGGAATCGAATACATTGTGCATTCTCATTCAATAAAAAGCAATAGATCTTTTGTAACTACAGGACAATTGAAAATGGTAGTCAATGCAAGTAAGAATTTGACACTAGTATCTGTGAAAAGTAAGGAAGAAAGTAATCCTAAACATGATATGGAAGTGTCAATGCATAGAAACACTATGATGAATATTGTTCCTGTCTGGAAGGAAAAGCATGATGTGGGTGCATTCTCTTTCACGTCTTTATATTCAATTTTGTTATTCAGCTTTCTACTGTTCAGCAGTGTATGGTTGATTGCAGCAATAGTGAATGTAGATGTGATAATTAATGGGATTAATGTGCTCAGTAACGTCAGTACAGTTATGATTACTGTTGTGATGAGACAAATGTACAGGTTCCAAGAAAAATGGATGAAAGATACAGGACAAGCGAGACAAACATGTTCTTGTTTGAATTCAGCATAAAAGGATTTTGGGGTCCAAAAGCTCTTCAATGGGGAGGAATGATCCAGGGGGTCATTCGTCATGAAAGTTACACTGATCCAAATAAAGGAGAAAATGCATTTGCAACATGGAGTGCGCATTCAGTGACAGAGTAATCGTATGGAGTTATAACATTCCATAACCATTTAGAGTTGGGTGCGCAGTTTGTTCACACGGTTAGTTGTAACATCGGGTGGTTGCAACATTTGGTGGATAGTTTATCTGGCAGTTATACCATTCAGTGCAACATTTGATTTGGCGGATCACAGATTTGGCCAAGTGCTAATATGGTTCAATGAATGGCAAGTATAACATTTGGTACATCTGTTGAAAAGTTTGGTGGGCGAGTCAAACTCGTGATCGATCCTGATCAACATGATACTCACCACTAAATCCATTGTTTCAGCCAACAGTTTATCTGTTTGTTATCAAAAATCTCGCAGAAATGAAATCCAATGCGCCTAAGACGGGATTGAACCCTCGACCTGCACCTTTATAACCAAGGGTTTCAGCCAGAGGAGGAAGCAGAGGACAGGGCCAGAGGACAGAGGAGAGATTCATTGTAATTTGTCCAACATTCCGTTTTGAACAACTGCCAAATTTGTTTTGATAGAGGATGGAGGAGAGATTCGTTGTAATTTGTCCAGCATTCCGTTTTGAACAGCTGCCGAATTTTTTTTACAGAGGACGGAGGAGAGATTCGTTGTAATTTGTCCAGCATTCCGTTTTGAACAACTGCCAAATTCATTTTTACAGAGACGGGGAACAGAAGATAGCGTTTTTGCTGTAAACTATTCCAATGTTGTTTCTTTCTGAAGTCGACCATTCTCTGTATTAATTGGCTTCTTTGTCTTATGAAGTCCATTTTGTAATTTTCAGAGAGGAGGTCTTGAAGGCTTCTATATAGCATATTGTTTTGTTGTTGAAGTTGATTTGCAGAGATTCCAGTGCCATTTGTACCATTTTGAAGAGATTAATGGATCGATACCCATTGGAGAGGGACCCGGAGATGTAGCCCAGTGAAGGGGGTGAACTCCGTTATCAAACTCTTTTGTTCTTGTCTCTCATTTTCTGTTTCATATTCTCTTTCTATGGCTTTCAGTTTGCAAATTTCAACAATTAATAAACACACTAATGCTTTTGAAAAATCAAATTGCAAACTAATGATAAGCATTCATAGCTTTTACATGCACATATGTTGAGATCCGACGGATCATATACAATGCTTAGAGGATGATGCTTTCAATCTCAAGAATAATGCAAGTATTCAAATTATTAAGATCAATCAATGACTAAATTTTAATGATATGCACAATTGCCTAATAGAGCACAATAATTTTCTTTGAAGTATCTATGACTTTGATCAAACTATTTTCAAGACATCAATATTTCAAAGTCACAAAACATTTCATATGTGTCAATCCAATAATCCAATAGTATCCTTCTCAACTCATTACATATCAGAAGTTGGGACTGTCTATTTGACTTCAATTAAATATGTATCAGTCCTACTTGTCCTAAATATGCAAATGCAAATGATATGTAACCCCTCCAAATGCACACAAGTTAATATTTTTAATGTTGCTTGTGTATGCAGAATGTAGGTTATGTTCCCCATCAATTATCTCTTTCAAAAACAAATTAAATGTGGTTGGGAATGAAAATGTTCACACAGTCATAATTGAAGGTTTTACTATGATTTTGGGTGGAGAGTTTGGGAGGCAGTTTAGGTAGAGTGACTATGAGGTATGTGAGTTTGTTTTTAGGGGTGTGTCAAAGTGGAATAGGGTCTTAAATTAAGAATTCAGGATATTCAGCAGTAAATATTTATATAGGTAGTCGTGGGGTGTCTAAATGTTTAGGAGATAGGGTTAATGGCCTTGTATTAGGGAGATAATGGACTAGGCATGAAAGGGGAGATATCCTAGGGTGCGATAGGATGAAAATAGATCAACATTAGGTAGGTTGGGGCTGCAAAAATAGCTAAGGATAGTCAAATGGTAGACATTCCTAAGGATGGACGTGAGTTTTTAGGATAGTAGGAGAGAGGCCTAGAGATCTTGAGTTAGGAGTCTAATAGTTTAGAGTGTTGTCTAGGTTAGTGTAGGTTGCTAATGAATATAGAAAACAAAATTCACAAAGAGTGGTGTCCAAAGGAAATTTGTTGGCACAAGGGGCAGACCCAGGATTCAATGCTCAAGAGCGCACCAGCAAATCCCTAACTACCGACCCTTTCGGCAACAATTGCGAAGCAGATGAAGTCTCACCTGAGGTAGAGGCAGGGGTGGTTGCAAGACTCAGGTGTCTGCAACCTTAGATGGGACACAAACCTGTGATTATATCATTTACAGAGCACTTAGCATCAATCATCCATCGATATTCAACCCTTATTATACTTCGCAAACAACACAAAGCATCCTGGTGTACACTCAGCTACAATATTTCAACACTTGACCACAGTAACCCAAATTAGATCTAGTAGATCAGCACTAAGAATCCTCATACACATCAGATCTAACAAATATATATATCTAAGAAGAACAGAGCATAAGCAAACATAAACACATTGAATCAAAGCACAGAGCATAACACACTGATTTATGTGGTTCATCCCCACCCTGGGGCTACGTCCACAAGATCTTCTTCTTTATTATCATCTTCAATCAATTACAGGCACAAAGCCTCCAAAACCCTACTTCATATAGAACAGAAGATCTGCGCAACTCGCTAGATCCTTCTTCCTTGTGTTACAACACTTAGCTTTCTATAGCAACCTCATGGTAACTTGCACTTAGCCTTGCAAGCCTTACACAATTCGCACATAGCACTTATTCAACATCACATAGATGCACTACCAATTTCACTAAGAAATCACATCTACTACTTCTTACATTACCTATACTTCTATTTATACATTACAAAAGTGGGCCTAAGCGTGGGTAAACCCATGGGATGACATCCCTTTCCCATTACATATTCCCAAAAACCCAAAAAGGACACAAAAGGGGGCCTAGCTTCTGTAATTTATTCTTCTCTTTGTGCTTTGTCTTTGACAGTCTGTTGAAGTCCCAAAAATGGTCAATTATGACCAAGTGTTCCTCAAAACTTGGTCAAGTGCCAACAAGTCCCCAACACTCACCGGTGACTCATCCCGAGTCACTTTGGTCTTATAAATTCCACCTCAAATGCCTCGAGCTTGGCTCGAGCTGCTTCGACCTGTTGCAGTGCGACATCCTCTTGCTTAGTGAACTCTTGGATCACTACATCGTTTACTAGCCATTCCAGGCATTGTTCCATGGTGATGACAATCTATTCAAGCTTGTCTCCCAAGATTTCAACTTCAGTGAATAGTTGGTATGCCTTTCCTTGGATTGGTTGAAGTCGTTGGGAGACTTCCATCACTTTACTTTGCAGCATGTGTACCTATTGTTGGGTGGTGCATTGTTCTAGAAATCTCTTCATTCTTTTGACTGGGGTGAAGGCCTTCAATTGTTTCTGTAGCATATATGCGTGCTGCTTTGCTTCTTGGAGATGGACCTCCAATGCCTGCAACTCTGGATTCTCTGTGAGGTTCTCATAAGTCTGGGTGCTTCCAGTGCTCAACTGCTTGCATTCCAAGGAAAGGGTTTTTAATCGACCAATTGTGTTGCAGGCAGTTGCCTCCCTTAGATCTCTTATTTCTTGAGGAGTCTCAGGCATGGTACAAAGTTCCATATCTACGATGCACTGCTGAAGTTGTTGTATTACTTCGTCAAGTTGTGCCACCTGCTGTGGGACACGTTCTGCAATCTTCACTTCTATGATTATCACAAAGTGAAGTGCTCTGTGAACCCTTTCCTGTACTTCAAGCTGCTATGCTAGCAACTAGTCCTTTCTCTACTGTAACTGTGCTTTTTCCTCATCCCACTTCGCTTCCAGGGCAAGATTTTCCCATTCTACCTTACTCTATTTTTCTACCAATGTGCTATGTACTTGTGTCAAAGCCTAGGAGGTTTTCGCTGTGTCTTCTTGAGATCATTGAAGGAGAGCTTTGACTTTATCAGTGATCTTGTGTAATTAGGTGGGCTCATCACCTGTTCCTGTTGTTCCAATTGTCAAGGGCGTAGTAGAAACTACTTGGCTAGACTGGAGTGTCTGCTACACTTCTTGAAGTTCACCCTTGATTTGGTTGAATACCTCCTCCTACTTCGCTTCTTTCTTTTTTGCGATCTCTAGTGAACCATCATTCAACACAACGATTAAGAAGTCAAAGTTATCCAATGTGAGGGTAGTCTTAAACGTATTTCATGTGGCCCTAGTTTTCTTTTAGGATGAGGTATTTGGTAGGGTAATATTTCTTTTATTAGAGGGATCCTCCTCCTCTCTAGGCGGAGTAACCTTACCTTTTTTTTAATCAAATTATGTGCCACCTAGTTCTTCACCATCACCTCCCTGCGTAGGTGAGATCAAATTAGTCTTCGTGGATGTGCTATGGACATCTTGAATTTTATCATCCTTCTTAGTCTTTCTTGTTCCAGGTGTATCCGACATAGCTTCAGGGCTATCCACGTTGGACATTTCTGTGGGGTCTGCTGCAACAAGGAGGTCTACTGACCATTCCTTGGTAATCTGCTCCAATTCTTCTTCTGTCAAATTGTATTATGACAGGAGTTATTGTTTGTGCTCATCAGCATGCACTGTGATATAGGTGAAGTGACGGTTTGTGTTGAATTTTATCAAAGGTATAAACCTATGAAGTGTAATTGGGGTGAGGCGTTGTGTAGATTGGATTGCATTCTTCAATTGGTTGTAATAGGTGTGGAAGACAGCATTGGAATGCCATTTCTTTTTCATGTTATTGGAGTACCACAGCGTACAGAACTTCACAACCAGTGGTTTGAAGGGTTTGATCTCCAAAAAAGTGGCACCTTCTGGTAGCTCCTAAGTGATGAAAGTGATTAGTATGAGCAACCAACTAAAGTGTAACTCATACACTTGGTCCTGCGCTTCTCTGCAATCAATCTTTAGTTGGTTTACAAGTTACTGTGCCCAGTTCATTTGTAGTCCCTCAGCGCACTTCCCTTTGAGGTCAACTACAAATCCAGTCACTTGTGTTGGTCAATACTTGCGAACTAGCTTGCCCATGATCAACTAACAGGAAAGGCACACTACACCACTCTGGATAGAGGCTACCTTCTAGCCTCACATTCCTTTTTCGACATCGCCATAAGTTTCTTTTATCTTTTGTGTTAGTGCTCGGTCTGAGGTCTTTCCAGGGTAAAACTCATGTGGGTCGGGGCCTTGCATACTAAGTCCTATGATCCGATTGATCAAGTTCGGATCCATAGTGATGTGGCAGTCCAACCATAAGTATCCTCCGTGGTAGTAGGACAACAACAACTTGATGCATGTGTTGACTTCCTGGTGTCTACCGAAGTGCGAGATCCTCATTACATTAAGCAGTGTGGACTGCGCGAGGTTCTGGGTCCATGACTGTGGGACAATATTAGAATTATTTATTTTGGTCCTATTCAAGTACTTATGTGGGTCTAACATGATTTAAAATTTACGATCTCCAAGGTTAAAATCACTAAATTTTAGTGCTACAAGCTTATCCTAGTCAGCACAAACTACTCGCACCCGTTTTAGAAGGTACACAGTGATCAAAGTGTACTCAAAGTCTCGAGGTACAATGTCATGGTGGATGGCACCACTTAGAGGTGGTAAGTAAGTAGGTAAAATGCATGGCATAAGCTTTGTATTTGCAATGTCATCCATGTGCTTAGTCTGTTTCTCATCGGTCGATAGGGATGGACCGGTGTGAGTAGTGAAAGGGGAGGCCTAGAGTCCTTTTGTTGGCGATGCTTGGACTCCTATAGATAATCCTCGCTCTGACATGACTCTCTCAGTCATTAAGTTAATCAAAACTTCTTCAACTACTTTCTTAGCAGCGTTGAGCTCGTCCGACATACAAGCTTGGGTCAACTAGCTCAGGTGTGAAATGAATTCAAATACTACAGTGAATGGTATCGGAACAAGGAAATGATCACAGGGTGAAGTAATCTCAGGTTTCGAGCTCAAATTCTCACTTACAAAAAAGTATTTTCAGTGCATGGCGTGACGGAATAAGTAGGTAAACGGTCTACTTGCAATGGGTATGAGGTTGCATTAACTTATGTTCTGTCCATTATGGCATGGTCTAATGGTCTAGTGATGAGCCATGAATGCTTTCTGACATGTTCGAAGCGGCAGTCGAATGGTTATATTGGATTCCAATGGCTATATTACTTTGCCTCGACGAAGTGGCATATGTCGTTGTTCTGATATCTCGGCGAAGCTCCAATTCTACAAATTGTCTTGCTTCGAGGTACCCTTTGGGATCTTCTGTAATTTTCAATCTTAGCCTTCTTCTTACTTATCTTTCTAGCATTCTTTCCAGTGAGCTTTGTCTCGGTGAATCTCTTCCCATTTTGATTCTTATTTTCCTTGGACATAGTCACTTCGTGTTAGCGAGATTCTCTCCTAGGGTTTAGGTATATCACTTCTTTGTCTGGGGTAGAAATTTCAGTATTTTGTGTAGCTTTGGCCTCAACATCTAGGCTTCTCATTTCATATGGTTTTGAGCAGTTCTCCTATTCTTCTATCAACTGTGCGATCCTTTTATTCATGAAATATTTTAACTCTTGTCTCTGTTTTTCTAAAACCTCTTATTTTTCCTTCTTTCTGGATTGATCTCTTTCAATCCAAGGTTTTTTGAGTAGCATAGTAAACAAGACGCTATCCTCAATGAATTTGATAATCTCAAAATATTCTTCTGTCAAATTTCCATTGACTGTCATAGGTATATGAGCGAGTTTTCCACATAACATCATCAATTTTCCTTTGAATAGTCCTATTCCTCCCAATGAAGGAATCGTGGCAGGCTTCCCTATATCTTCCCAAGTTCTTTCTGGCATAATGTTCACTTTTGTTTCTTCATCAAGAATACAATCAATGTCGAAGTCCCCTATTCTTTCTTCAACTTTCTCCTTTTATTTGAATATCTCTGGTAATCGAACATCTTTATGTTCCTTCAGGGTTTCCTTCATCTGTATTAACACTTTCTCTAATTCTTGTTGGGTTTCTTCCTTTTTAGGATATGCCTTATGGTCTTCTTGATTCAGACTTATCCTTTCAATCTTAGCGATCATTCTAGGGAAATCCAATACCTCATGGTCCATAGATTTGCAACAGATACAACTAGGTATTCTACTAGTGCATTCCTTAGCTAGATGGCCTGGTTTTCTGCAACTGTAACATAGGATTAATCCTCTCTTTCTTTTAAATGATCCCCAACCTCTTCTATATTGCGCACTGGAATTGTAATAGCTAACCCACAAAAAAATATTTCTAGTATCTTGCATCCATTTTTTAGTCCAAATATTCTTTCTATGCATAGGTATAACATATCTATCATTACACTTATCAGATCTATTCATATCAAACTTTCTTTCATCAATTAATGCCCCAGTTTTTAAGCTAGGACATAATCTATCAAAAATACCTAGACCCATGCTCTAGAAACAAAATTTTTTACTTATCTTACTTCTACAGGGCACAAAGCTTCCACATCTAAGAACTTTTAACTATTCTTACCTTTATTAGAGAACAGAGCTTACAGATCTTACCTCTTTTCTGTAGATATGACCTCTTTCTTTTATAAATTTCCACTTATACTTTTCTCATAGCATAGAGCATTCAGATTTCACTTCTTTTCTCCATATATGATCTTCCTTTCTTCAGATATGACCTTATCCCTAGCACAAAGTTTCATAGGTCGAGTAAAATGTTGTGCACTACAGCAACAGATCTACGCACAGAGCTTTCTTTTGCACAAAGTTTCTTCTTCCTCAGTTCCCAGCAATCATAGTTTTAGGTCTTGGCAATGGAACCATTTGTTGGCACAAGGGGTAGACCCAAGGTTCAACACTCAAGAGTGCACCCAAATATCCCTAACTAATGGCCCTTTCGGCAACACCTGTGAAGCAGATGAAGTCTCACCTGAGGTAGAGGCAGGGGTGGTTGCAAGAATCAGGTGTCTGCAACCTTAGCTGGGACACAGACCTGTTATTATATCATTTACAGAGAACTTAGCATCAATCATTCATCGATATTCAACCCTTATTATACTTCACAAACAACACAGAGCATTGCGGTATACACTCAAATCTACAATATTTCAGCACTTGACCATAGTAACCCAGATCATATCTAGTAGATCAATAATAAGCATCCTCATACACATCAGATCTAACAATCATATATATATAAGAAGAACAGAGCATAAGAAAATATAAACACATTGAATCAAAGCATAAAGCATAACACACAAATTTACGTGGTTCACCCCCACCCTAGGGATACATCCACAAGATCTTCTTATTTATTATTATCTTCAATCTATTACAACCACAAAGCCTCCAAAACCCTGCTTCACATAGGACAGATGATCTGCGCAGCTCGCTAGATCCTTCTTCCTTGCATTACAACACTTAGCTTTCTATAGAAACCTCACAGTAACTTGCACTTAGCCTTGCAATCCTTACACAGTTCGCACAGAGCACTTATTCAACATCACATATATGCGCTACCAATTGCACTAAAAAATCACATCTACTACTTCTTACATTGCCTATCCTTCTATTTATACATTACAAAAGTGGGCCTAAGCATGGGTAAACCCATAGGCCGACATCCCTTCCCCATTACATATTCCCAAAAACCCAAAAAGGACCCAAAAGGGGGCCTAGCTTCTGCAATTTCTGCTTCGCTTTGTGCTTTGTCTTTGACAGGTTGTCAAAGTCCCAAAAATGGTCAATTATGACCAAGTGTTCCTCAAAACTTGGTCAAGGGCCAACAAAATCCCTTGAAACACTTTTAATATTTACCATGCCAATAAAGTTGTGTTCAAACCAAGCATGTGTATTATTAATGTCAACACCACCTAAGTAGCAATTCTTGATCTTCTCAAAATGCTGACATATAAGAAACTTATTATTAACTGGACCTAAGTAATGCCTCCCTTTAAATGAATATTATAAATAACTACAAAAACTTTTGATCCCCATTTTACTAAATGTATGGCATGGTTCTTTCCTTTGGGGAGCTTCTCAAGGTGCAATGGATATTTTCTTTACAAATGAAGGATTATGGATTTACTGAAAATAATTTTCTTGATCTTTTTTATGTTAGGATACCTGACTTTTGAGTTTTTCTTTTTATGAATGAAAGTACCCAATAATAGGGAAATGTAAGAATACCAAGATATGATAATTTTATCAATGTTCACTAATGACCTCAAAGGTAATTCAATGGGACTCAAAAGTACAATTGAGTAGTGACCCATTGTGGGATCATAGTAGCATCTCCTAGAATCTGAATTATAAAACAAAATAAGTTAAACTACTAAAAAAGAGAAATGACAAAATGGAAATTTCATATGTAACATGAAAAATGGATGCTCATCCTCATTAGAAGATGAAGCCCTTGATGTCACTACAAAAGTAGTACTAAAACTAGAGAAGGGAGAAGATGATTTCCCTGGTGAGTCACCAACCACATATTAGTCAATTCATTGTCTAGAAATGTCTTTAGGGGAGAGTCCATATTTGAGAGGACTTGACTATGTAACCATGGGTGAAATTAAAAATACCTAGAGATTGAAGGTTGGTTTCATGAAGGGGGTTTGTAGTGGAAAATGAATTGTGATAAGAAATATATCTCTTCAAAATCCTACTGGGGGTAGGTCTACTAGATGGAGGTTGAATAAAAGTGCATAGTCCATCCAATCTAGTATTTGGTGTGACCTAGGTATGTTCCTACCACTCATTTCCACCAACTATTTTGATCGAGAGAAGAAAGAAAGTGATTATCTTAATGTGATCCATCCTTAGAGGTCCATGTAAGATCTATCCCCTGTATCACAACTTTTTCATGATAAAATGAGTTAGGATTATCTAGTATGGATACCAAAAGAAGGTAGAGAGAGAACTGCAAGAGTGTCGGTATTAGAGGACATAAATGAAGTGTTGACACAAAGGGTGGATATCTTATATACACAAACAAAAGGAAACCAGGTCTTATGTTTTAACATAATGGAGAAGGGACTACCAGTGTTGAACAAGACACACCCACCACTCAGAAAAACAAAGTGGAATATTTTTCACACTCAAATATTACAATTGTAGATATCCAATTCATGGATGCAAAGATGAATCATCTTCAAAATATAATTGTATTTATACTTATCTTGAAATTACAACAAAAGTGGATAACATAGGCGATGACACCAAAGGTAGACATAGCTAGTGAAATAATAAGCAAACAATGTCACCTTGGAGAGAATTGGTTAAAAAAAGAACACATTCATCAAATGGACAAGGAGTTATATTATTAAAAAGGGCATTCCTTCCACTCATAGGGCATGTGGAATGGAATAGGAATCTTGATACTAGATTGTTTTAAATATCCTATTCATAGTCTGGACAAAGATAATACACTCTTCATTACTGAACTCAATTGAATGATAAGAAGTTCTTCCCATTGCTACAATTAATCACCACACAACACATAAATCTAAATTATGGCATCAACTAGGACTCAAATACAAATTTAAGAAAAAGATAATTTCCTTATTTATCATAAATGGTTATAAGTTGCACTTAACTATAGGGAACATAATTACAATTCTGTGCTTGTCATAGGTTCAACTATATCATTAGCTCAAGGAAATATTTAATAAACAAGTGACCAAAATAACAAACCCACACAAACATTGTGACAACAACAATTTCAAGGTATACTGATATGGAACTTAGTATCTAAATCTAGTTAGAAGGAACGTGATCCAAGTTATTGAATTTAGTCAGTTAATGCCCTAGATGAAAAATACAAATTAATTTTGGAGACAACCAAAAATAGTTACAATGGTATGTTGTTATAGAAATTGCAATAAATCAAATGATATATTGATTGCCCCAAAACTTCCAAGAATGGGGGACTGTGTTAGAGTGAATCTATATCTAGCATCAAAATGGTGGGACTGCTTTTGTAACAGTTATGTCAGTCCTAAATTGAGTTCCAAGTTACTAGCTTTAGTAGCTTTAGGGAGCTCTAGAGATTAGGTCTAGATGTCTTTAATTAGGCCACTAAGAGTCTAGGATTGCTAGGCTTAGGATGTAGGTTAGGTTTAGGGTAGGCCGAGGTATGTAGGGGTAGCCTAGGTTAGGTTAGGAGGTTTGAACCTCCTAGGAGGAGCATGAAGTATATGAAGAGGATGATGAACCTCAGGGTCACCACATTTAGTGTGTAATACATTGATTTAGGCTAGCAACAGTGTTGACTAGAGAGACATGCCCTTGGGATTGTGCCCACCACCATGCATCATTAACACTCATGGAGTCAACATAACTTTGTCTTCTTAAATTCAAATTTCCTAAAAAAAATCATTGATCTCCACATTCATTACGAAATATCATGATAGTCATAAATCAACCAAAAATCACCTTAAACAAGTTTTTAACAAGATCCATACCTTTGAGTGATGGGGTGCCTCCAATGTTGCTCCTCTCCATCCTGCGATTCATCACATGAATTAATTATATTTCAGAATAGTAATTAAATATGTAACAACCTCTACAAATTAATGACTAAAGATGAATACTTGAATGAGCTTCTCTTTGTTTCGAGATTAAATTATTCTCTACTAAAAAGGACCAACCATGTGAAGGTGGAATCTCTTTTGGCCCCTCCCCACCTCTCACATCACTCTCATTTCCCCATACCCAATCTATCTATATTTTACAACTATAATTAGAAATGACAGTAACATGAAATGTAAGAAAAAAACATTCATTGACGTGTGATAAAACAAAAAACATGAAAAGAAATAACATTCATGACATGTAGGAAAACAAAATACATTACATTGGACCAGAAATATATTGGATTTATATTAATAATAAAATGTCTAATCATTTCATTTTCTTCTTCTTATTGGTCTCCATGAAAGAAAAAATTAAGTCATCATCATAATTTAACTGATCCCCACAGTTATTGGGCCTTCTTGAAGTGTTGCATCATCAGTACTCAACACCTCACACCATGATGAACTTCTAGTATTTCGGCGTGGATGTTGAGGATGTAAGTTTTAAACCTATGAATTAAAGCAATGCATATAGATTCTTAAGCAAAACAAAATTTAATCAATTTCTCATACACAGAGTACACAGAGATATCGGAAACCCTCAACCGGGAAAACCTTTCTTATATTCATTATCTCGAATTTCACCATTCACCATACAATATATACAATGTTTTTAGGTATTCCATAGATACAAAAACCCTAATCCCTTAATCTGGGATTGATTTAGAAAACCACTAAAAATAGCAAAATCCGCTACCATGAGGGATCATCAAACGCAGTTGTTGAATATGGCGCGCCCACACACACACATGCAAAGAATATAACACATACCCAACAGAGGATGTGCATGGGCATCCACTGCTACAACAACAACAAAAATTAAAGTGATATTGGTATTCACTATTCCTAGGGAAATTTAATTAATATAGATTTAATTACAATGTTTTATACCTGGATTAGCTGGTGTAGTAGAAAAAGTAGTTGGTGGTCGCATTGTTCTTTTTTCACTTGTTGATCTCCACTCTCGGTTGACATCTACACGCTCTACCATATGAAACAATATAAGTATTTAGTACAGAATATACCGTAAATATTAATACTCATTGAAAAATGGAAAAACATTAAAAATGCATGCATACAACTATGTAATGGTCCTTCAGCAACAATGCTTGAATCAATATGGGGATCGGGATGTGGTTCATTAAGTACATCAAGAGCATTGGTAGCATTGTTACTCTCCTGCGAATGTGGAAAAGACACATTATTTTACATTTTAAATGAATAAAAAATATATTTTACATTACAAGTAATCAATGAGTAAAAACTAATCGACAAGTTTTTAATTTCATTTTATTTACCATGTCCTCCAGAGAGACACATGGCGATTGCCCCAGGATTCTTCATCGATCAACCATGCCATCAAAACCCTGCGTGAACCTGACCTTTAGATCTTCTTCTGTGGATTCGTCGTTGAACAAATCCCCCTGCATTGACTAATATCAAAATCATTAGTCACTAGCTACAATGAATTACATATTTTGTGACAATGATAAAAAAAAAAAGTTAAATGTTTAGGAACTTACAACCTATGCCTTCAATCTCTTGTAACCACCTTGGCCCGGTTTATGTTGGTCGTGTTTGTCTTGTTTTGCCTTTGTTTCCTTGGAAGTGTCTTGGAGTCTACGCAATATTTTGAAATATGTTACATATTGATTGTTTTCCTTGTAAAGTAAACAAAAGACCATCATAGTAAACTGAAAACAACTCTTACCTTCAAAGGCTAGGTGGTTTCTTCCCTTGTGCTTTCATCACTAATTCTCTTGCATCGAGAATAATTTCTTTCCACTCCCTTTTGGGGACAACCAAAGGGCGTTTTCACTTGGGGTCATGTACTAATTTATTCCTATACGACTCTCTAACATGTTTCAAATGCTTGTCGGTCTTTTTTAGGACTTCTGGCTTATTGAACGAGTCACCAAACTCACCAACCAGTCTGGAGATAAGAAGGCTTTTCAGAATTTTGTCGATTCCATCGTAGTCGAATGGTAGGCTCAAAAAGTTATAATGCCTAGTCATGCAAACTATTGTAGAACACATTGTTTCCTGTAAAACATCGTCATCATTAGTAATTTAAATCTCACTGATATGTGATTGTTTAAACAATTATAGAATAGGAATCTCGATAAATTCATATATTAAATACCTGGTAGTTGTACTATTTTTAGAGGAACCATGTTCTGGTCGACAAAAAATGATACCGTTGTTGTTCCTGTGCTTTGGATATGTGTAGAACTAGGGTAACAATCAACAGAAGAGTGATCAGTTCCATGATCATGTTGTTGGATTACTGAGAGGGGGGGTGAATCAGTAATAGCGTAATTATAATCCTTTTTCTTCAAATGTTATATCAATGTAGAATTATTATCTAGTAATGAGCAGTAAGAAATAAACAATCAGACACATACACAGTACACCAGTGTTTTACGTGGAAACCCAAATCGAGAGAAAACCATAGAATTCTTTTTCTTATATGTCTTGAAGAATTACATTCATTGGAAGCACAATTTCCTTTTTTTTCCATCTGCAACTGGAAGGATACTCCAACCCCCTAGTTTCTTAGGCTACAACCTAAGGGAAGCTCCAACTCCCCAATTCTCTAGCTACAACTAGAAGGAGGCCACAACCCCCAATGTTCTTCGGCTACAACCGGAAGGTGGCTGCAACCACCTGTCCTTGCCTCATCCTGCCAACCTGAAGTAGAAGTAGAATGATGGAACCACTGTCACACTATCACTGTGAGATATACCTCTATAAACCTGTACCAATAAATCTGAACCATGCATCAACCATGCATCAACCTGTACCTCAACCTGTAATCAACCCGTACCATAAAAAAGTGCATCAACCATGCACCAACTTGTAATCAACATGTACCATAAATAAGTGCATCCAACCATGTACCAAGTATGTACCAATCATGTTTCAACTACTCATCAACTATGACTCATCAATATGTACCAACATCATCAACTATACACCTC
>ML789037.1:161559-200230 GCA_009831015.1 Picea engelmannii | reverse complement strand
CTATGACTCATCAATATGTACCAACATCATCAACTATACACCTCATGTATGTGCCAACTCATCAACTACTTGTCTCAACCATGTACTCAACATGTACCTCAACCAAAATCCCTCACCAATTTCATCATCCAAATCTGATTTGTTGCTCTGTAATAGACCTGGTTTATATGATCACAATCCTGCAAACCTTCCTTAACTTTAAAAACAAGAGACTAGCATTTTCATCAAACTTTTCTTTAGTCTCACATGCCTAGTTTTGGATTAGTCAATAACCCTAACTTGAAGTAATCATAACTTTGAACCTGTAATGTATAAATATCTGAAACTGATATACAATGTTATTCAGTGTGTTTTATGCAATTCCTCCAAGTTTCACTACTTGGAACCTCTCATGAAAGGAGTTAAAGCAAAAATGGCATACCTTGATGAATTCTGGCTTATTCTAGAGAGCGACCTTGTAGAGCATGCCCCAAACAAAATATTTGATGAATTGATATGAAAATTTTACCCAGAATACTACCAACTGTACCCAAACCAACACGTTTGGTCTCACTAAATTTGGATCTTTTATGAAGAAGTTATGACGTTTTTACCCGAAACACCTGATTTTGACTAGTTTCGGGACTGGCCAAAAACCCTATTTTCCACGGAGTGTAACTCCAAAAATACAACGACCCACAAGCTGAATTTTTAACCAAAGATACTTGGATATGTTTTCTCACTTTCATAGAATTTTTAGGATCTTAATCATTATATAAAAAACGTTATAGCAAAAATGGTGAGATGACCTGTAAATAACATACCTTAGAAAGCACCATCAAAAGAATTTATCCTTCCTTGCATTTCGGCCTTATTTTCTTCATTTTCCTCATAATTTCAGCTTATATATCCTTTTTTTACCTCATACACCTATATATATTCAATATGCTCAAGTGTGATTGAAATGAGAGAGCCTTGCCTCTTATTTATACTCTCCAAGTAGCTTCCTTAAAAACATCTTCTCGGTCACTTGGCCCACTTTCCTTATTTTAGGGTTGGGTCCACTTCTAATTTCTCCATTAAATTTATTATTGAAATAATTTATTTTTTATTCACTTTGAATTATAATACACTCATCACTTCACTTTATTATTTACTTTTTAAAATATCTTAAACCACTTTGATCACTTTGACCTTTTGGGGCTTCTAGATGACATATGAGGGTCCTCCAACTTCGTAAGGCCATAACTCTCAAACCGTGAGGAGTTATGTGACGTTCTACATGCCACCAGGAATGGAATGACATGTAATCTCCATATAGAATAGTATTATATGAAAATATATCATAACTCATATCGTTACCCATCAAACAAACTTGGGTCCATTACCCAAACCTGGGGTCTCCAACTTCTCATGGCCATAACTCTCTAACCATGAGGAATTATGTGATGTTCCACATACCACTGGAAATGAAATGACAAGAACTATCCATCTAGGATATTTTCCCTGAAAAAATCACTTTCCTTCATCTCATTATTCCACAATTAAGCATGGGTTCTCCTACTCCACAAAGCGTCTTCCCGTGAGGGCTTTCACCATAAGGGGACCACTTTGGAGTTCATCCATATTTACTTCTTATCAATCATGAAAAAATAATAACGAGTCATATTTACATAAAACAATATTGGGTCCATTACCCAAACCTTTGTTCTACAGGGATTTCTTCAAGGGTTGACATCAATGACAACCAACCTTAATCAACACATGTACACCACCTGCACGATATGCCGTGTGTTGTGGGGGCGTGGAATCACCCCTAGAAGGTATAGAATCGGTCTTAGGTGGCACACTTGGGGTAGAAAATAGCCTCGTGGCTATGTGGCCATGCAAGTTCCTTGTTGTAGTCCTGTTGCTACTACTAGGACCTTCCCCTTCCCCTCTCATCGATCTCACAAAATTCTACAATGAAAAATATGTGTTAATTGCATATATCAAACTACAAAAATTTAAAACCAAAAATTGATATTGTTAAATGACATGGCTTACCCCATAATTTTCTATATTAACGCGTAATTCAGCTATCTTTAGGAAATCCTCATCTGTTTATGGCCCAACAGTGACTAAATCCTGGAATTCCCTATTAGCTTTTCTTAGGGACAATTCTATTGTCTACAAGGGGTATCTAGATTAAAATATCTCTTCATCTCTTATATATTCATCGTTTTCGGTCGATGTAGTGCTAGGAACGGGGCCTTTTCCTTGATCAACGTCTTTTCCATGCTTAGGCCCTTTGCCCTGATCACCACTCTGGTAGAATTTCAAGAAGAATGTTAGTACGTGCAAGAAATATTGAAAAAACAATATATGAAATAATGGAATATTGGCAAATATTATCAAATGAAACATTCACACATAAAAATTGGCAAATATTTGGAAATGAAACATCGAGCAAAAATTAGCAAATGGAACATTCAGAAATAAATTAAAATTTCATCACAAATGAAACATGCACAAATTAAGTAATCCCTTTTTAATCTTGGGTATAATGGGTTTTGTACTATAGCAAAATAAGAAGTTCCTGGGTCGACTCAATTCAGATTGTAATCGACCAGCAACTCTTCACCTGTCGTTATTGTTTTCACCACACATACAAATAGAATATTACCTTCACACTCCTCAAAACTGCAATTGGTTTCCTTTCTTGTCATCCCAGGCCTTGTACTATTTATAAGACCTACAATATTCCCCGATGCCTTTGGCCTTCCATCAATATACATAGTCTCTCCTTTATTTTAATTATTTTCTTTCAGTTGTATATAATTTGCAGCGAGTGCGTATCACCACATACTAAGCATATATTGGACCATCCTCAACCATACTCCATAAGTGTAACATGGTCCAACATACTCAAACAATTCAACCAATCTACCATATTTTACCTTTATGTCGTCCATGGAGAATAAACCAAGGCCATGGATGGATGATGGAGCAATGTGATACATCCTCTCATTAACAAAGAAGTTGGTGTCCAACTCTGGCAGTTCCTTGGGTACCCACTGTTTCAGTAGGTGTTTGTACCTCAAGGGAACCTCAATGTCACCTATGCTCTCATCATCATAAGAGCATGATCCTCCTTCAGCAAGAAATAATTTCATGAGCCTACCAAACTTTCTTCTAACCTTTTCACCTCTAGTTGATTTCACCTTGTTACATGTGTTGGATATGTTTTCCCTTGTCCCTCTCAAAATTTCATCACTCGAGCTGGATGATAGGTATGATAGATACATATTTGGTTGTACCTACACTCCATCAAGGGAGAAGCAAACATTAGTCCAGCAATCTTCATATTATAGTATAGCTAAAGATAAACATTGAAAAGATAACTTGATATGTAAGACTTTTGCATCTAGGGTTGGAGCCCAACCTCTGAGAAAACAAAAAGTATTTCTTCACTCAATATTTAGGGTAGGTGTTGGGCCAAGAGAACAAAATATATTAAATGTTTCTGAAAAGAATCATGTTGGGTGGGAATTGAACCAAAAGAATTACATGAATGCTTCCAAGATTTGTTGGGGTGGAAGGAAGATCTCAAAATAATCCAATGCTATACATCAAATGAATCTGGGTGGGAGGGTAGTCTCTAATGAACTAGATCAATATTGATGTTGAAGATGATTGTTTTAGGTGGGCATTGAGATAAAGAGAACCAAAACTACTACCAAGAGTAGCTAAGGTAGAGGAGTAGACCTCAAGTAACCCGAGCTATATGAATTCAGTTTGTTCATAAGTATAAAGTTTCATTATCCAATATTATGTTTTCTAGAAAAGTGTAGGTAAATATTTGGATGATTCGTTGTTGTGGAAACTACTCATGGAGAGAATGACACCATGTCTCAAATTGCATGTGTGCAATTTTATCTTCTTTGATCTCTAACAACTACATCAGAAGAGAAACCTATAAAACATATATACATATATATGAGTTATGCAGTTGTTGAGTTAGATTACTAGAATAGGTTGTTGGATGAGGAAGAACAAAACCAAACCAATTCTTAGAGATAGGTGTCCAAAGTAGATATATTTGTGTGCATAGGACATGCATCATTTGTAATGTGCCCAACATAGTACCAGTTGCAATTGTATTGTTTCCCATGATAGAGAAGTTCACAAATGATATAAAAAAGTGGTAATTATATCTTGTCAAATGCCAAAGTGGTAATTTCATATAACATGGAGATTATAAACTTATAATCTAGGAAGGATTTTGTATGTACAAAATCTGGTTGTTGTTGTCTTACCATAGAGATATGTGAGTTGAGAGAGAAATTTCATGGATAAGAGCCATGAGAATGGAGCTCATGAAAATTGGTGTGTAAAAGTGAAACAATCAACTAGAGTGAGGATGTAGGAAAAATATGTTGATTCACCTACATGATTTGACTTGAATAAAGCCATGTGAAAATTCTACATAATGAATGTCCTTTATTGTTGGTTTATCAATAAATGTGCAAACAAATCATTGTATCAACATGACACTATATCAATTCATGGAGTGTAATTGTTATAGGGAATAGGCGTCAACAACATGGCTCCTCTCTCATTTTCCCTTTGTATTAACCCCTCCAACCCCCTACCCATTCGGTTACTCCTTGTACCACCATATATTCCAGTAGCTCTTAGTCGCTCTGAGGGATTTATCCGTTAGCGTTTTTGGAAGGGAATCCAGCGTAAGAAATAATTAGAGCGACTAATATATGGGGGTTTAGGTCCAACAATGTATATGACATCCCTACCTTGCGGCATAGCCATGTGTGCTTCACGAGTTTCTATGTATTCACTAAGAGGGTTACCCATAGAGCATGGTGCAACATCATATAAATCTCAGTAACGAGATCTTGATAAACTATTATAACACTCTCCAATGAAACTTTCAACCAACAGATAATGTATGTAGGTATTGAGAAATTATTATAACACTCTCCAATGAAACTTTTCAACCAGCAGATGATGTATGTAAGTCTTCATGTGACAAAATTGAGCATCAAACCCTTGAGAGAGACAAGACATTTCTGAAAATAAATACGATGAATAAATGTTGGAGACCTAAAACTTGCAGACTTAAGTTTTCCTTCATTTGATTCCCCAAAAGTGGTGAGCATGGATTATTCATATACTATTGCACTCCATATGTATGCCAAAAACACTTGTATCCTTCAATCACTACAAGTGTTCGTTCTAGCATAGGATTTGATTGGTGGGATTCAAATTTGCTAGGTAATATCAATTATCCTGTCATTCCTAACTCATGGGACAAAAAATTTACCCAATCCTAACTCATGGGATGGAAAATTTACCCTTAACTGTTGTTGTCATTTCTCCAAGAAGGTGAGAAGGAAAGTAGAAATGCATGAAGACAAGATGTAATTCATTTTTTTAAGGGAGAGATGCTCTGCATGAAATTTCTAGCCACTATCGACCGTCATTTGTCTTCAAATCGCTATGGAAGCAATCGCTATCCTTGGGAGGTAAATGAGCATGGGAATATACCAATAGGACTCATACTCAGCGATTCTCTTTGGAAGGGGCAAGAAAAAATTGGAATAACATACTCAGGGATTCGCTTTGGAAGAAAAAGAAGTCAAACAAAAATATAGAAAACAAATACAGAGTCAACACGACTCTAAATCACTATCCTGCAACGTGTGAGATCAATAGCTGAATATGGAGGCAAAGTTTCCTTGGTACCACTGCGATTTTGCTGAGGCCAGCAAAAAAACAATGTAAAACTAAAATCTTGGACATATACTTGTCTTCATATTGTCGACGGGAGACATAAATCACTAAGTAAAAAGATATGATGCCATCCCATGTGAGTGATTATGCTTCATTAGAAATCGTTTAATTTGAAGGGATTTAAACTAAGGTATTTATCCAAAAACGCTCTTAGTTGCCCTAATTCCATTTGGGGGTTTAGGTTTTAGAGACTATTTTTGCAGAACCATTTTCGGGACATTGTGGGTTTCCTTCATTCCTTCAAAAATTGTGGGGTCAACAACATACAGGCCTGCGTATCTAGAAACATTGCTTAGAAAGGAGGTTTTCATACCATGGTTGTTTCTATCAAATTCTATGGAATCTCTGTGCGCCTCTCCCTCCTTCTTCGTGCCCCTCTCCCTCCTTCATGCACCTCTCCCTCCTTCTCTCGTGCTCTTTTCCCTCCTTCTCCTCTTCTCCCTCCTTCTCCCCTACTACCCTCCACTCTGTGTGCATGTGTGCCTCCTTCTCCCCTACTACCCTCCACTCTATGTGCGTGTGTGCAACTATTCACACTAGTTCAAAAATATGAGCACAATAGTCATGTAGTGATAGTGTAGTTTGATTTTGGTTTGGGTTTTTTTTTATGTTGTTTTGTTTTGGTTTTTTGTTTTACTTTGTTTTTATATTATTTATATATAATATAATTTATATAATTTATAAATTATATATATATATAGATATATATATAATATAATATAATATAATAATCCTAAATGTAAGAATGTATAGGCTCATCAATAATTGCTCATCCATACACAATTTTGACTATGTTCACTTAGATCCCATTGCCACAATATTTTTTGAGGAATTACATGTATTTACAAAGTGTTTAATTGATTCTCTCTCTGGAAATACCTCTGAAGACAACGTCACTTCTATTTCAAATAGTTCTTTATCCTTTGTATATACACACACATTCTATTTTGTTGTTGTAGTAAAGAATAATAGTCAACCACCTCTTAGTGTATTGCATCTACAATAAGATCAACCTTTGTGATGGATACACCTATTGTTGTAATGGAAAGTATGAATTTGGTGCCAACACCCTCCAACTCACCCATGTTCCTTACTACAGTGGGATGACTTGTGGAGGTCAACATTTGTATTTTATGTATTTTTTTTATATTCCTACTAGTGGAGAACATGTCCAATTAGTTTCATCATTGTTACCTTTTGTGTACCCTTCATGGAGAAGGTTTACAATAATGAAATATCGTTGTGCCTTTTTTAAAGGTAAATATACCTACTCTAATGCAATTCCATGATGAGCATCTTGAGCTCACCAATAGAAAGAAGGATAGATCACCATCTTCCATTCCCTAGGGATCATATGCATAACAAAAAATCAAAGAAAAAAACATAAGAGAAATACCTTTACACTAACATTTGTCCTTCACCTTGTGAGAAAATTGGTTAATTCCAAATCTAGAGTCAAGATCAAACTTGCACACACATCAAACAAATAAAATCTTTCTCATTCCACTTTAAATTTCTAGATAAACAAGGTAAATTGAAAAACACATGAAACTCTAAATAAATATTCAGGTTAATCAAGCTTCTACCAATTCTAATATTTATGCATGAAAATACATTGTCAAGTACACAAGAATTGGGTCACAAGGGGGAAAGGGGGGAAAAATATAGATCTATATTATAATATTGACAAGGTGATAACAAGTGTACAAATTACATTCTATAAATTGTGAACATATGATATGTGTCAAACACGTAGGAGACTTAATCGATCAGGTGTCATTCATGTATACCCATTGTCACATGTGATGGAACCTACCACTAATGATGCCCCAAGTTATTGCAAATGTCTCTAAATCCACTTCCCAAAATAATGAGTTGAATTTTATAGGAAGACATTCTCTAAAAGGAAGGCATTGAGGTATCTATCATCAATTGGTGCGAAATAAGATTAGGAACATGAATTGAGGTCTTGGACAATAAATTTGAGAGAACAAACCACTAAGTACAACTTGGCACTGGGAAGGTTGATATGGATGGTAAATATATTTGAGAAATTTCCAATGCAAGCTAAAAACTTTCCTTTAACATGTGCATGACCTAATAATGACCTAGGAAACAATCGACACCTAAGTCACCTGACACGTCCAAACCCACCCTCATGTCGTGAATCCTACGTGTCGGACACCAAATGGTAGGACACATGTTAGACACTCATTTAGAATGTGTCATGTTCACAGGACACGCGTGTCTTGAAAATAGGACATGTGTGCTTCTCAGAAAAGGACCCTGGCTCATGTTTCCTCATGCAAGTTGCAACTATGAGGCGTTTCAGTGTGCAACTAAGGGTTTTTTTCCTTACTAATTCTATTTAAGGAGGTCCCCGCCCCCTCCATTTTACCCTCCCTATTAATTAATGGTAATATCAAATTCTTAAATTAAAAGTGACATTCTCATTTATCTTTCATTTTCATCCTTTTAATTAAATTTTTAACATTACCATTAATTTTTTCAGGATGTTTGAGAGTGGTTCCAACCTCATTGGACTTCATATGGAGAAAGTAGAATTTTAGGTCCCATTCAAAATTCAGCAGACTTAACATTTTTCAAGATTTCAAGATTGGCAGGATTGCAATGTTTCCACTGGATTCTATCATGTAAGAAGGTATGAAACTGACATTTAATCAAAGGAACCATACCCTTTATGTACCTCTATGTTGGTGGCATTGATTGTTGAACTCTTTTGTCACGACCCCAGTAAAAATGTACCCTTCACTCAAGTATAAACTCTTATATTGAACTATTCTCTTTGTCATTGTGTCAAGTGACTTAGTGGTGTATCTACACACCAACCTCTGTCTTATTTGCAGGAACTGGGCAGAGAGAAGAGTGGTTGAAGGAAAAGAAAAATATATGGGATGTGTTTCCTGATGATATGGGTTTGGACAACAGTGTTGAGTTGGCAATGTCATCATTTATGTTAGTAACTTAGTAACTTAGTAGTTACTAAGTTAGTACTAGTTGTATGATTGAATTTGTATCATCATGTAATTGTTTAAAGTTTAATTATTTTATTTTTTCATGTGTAATTCATAATTTAAATTTTGATATATAAATTATATATATATATAACGTGTCCTCTATGTCCTATTTCTGGGGGTCGTCATGTCCGTGTCGGATACTCGTACTTCCATTGAAGGGTGTTCCATAAAGACTAGAAGAATAACCAATCATAGAAGTGAAAACTCAAAATCATAGTGTTATCTCCTAAAATAAACTTGTCATTTTATTTGATTTTTAGGTGATAGCATAGCCATGAATAAGTGTAATTTTTAATTTTTTGTGGTTTATGGTCTCCAAGAAAAGGGAATAAGTGAGAAATTCCAAAATAAATCAATTTTTTGTTTATTGCTTTCAAAAATCAAAGAAAATTCTTTTCGACGGCTAACCATTGTTTTGAAGTTGAGAAGAAGCCACTGAAAATTCAATCTTATAGTGGCAAATGCAAATTTTGGAAACAAGAAGGAGCCATCGAAAAGTCAAGCTTCCGATGGAAAATGCGGCTTTTAGAAACAAGAAGGAGCCACCAAAAGTGTAGAAGTTGTTTTGGGCACCGCCTCTTCAGCAGCTCGAAAGAGAAAGGAAGTACACACATCATAAAGGGAGGATGATTGTTTTTATGGGAGATTGGCATGCTTACATGACCTTATCACTGGTTATGGAATAATCATTCTGAATTCAATTTTACAGCCTCTGTGAAGATGTGATGTCCTATCAGTCCTGAGGGTTATCCAGTCATTATTAAATTTCATCTGCTCTTTGTGGGATCTTGTCTACATCATCATTATGGTCATCATTAAAATTCAAATTCCATGAGTTTTCAATGCCTATAAACAATGTTTCTCCTCCACCAGTTGATCATAAAAAGTTTATTCTTCATCACCAACAGGTTCTTTCGATTGGTAATTTCTCTGTTTTAGGTTTCTACAGGTTATCTTGTGTTTTGCAGATGGGTAAGAAACGAGGTGATCCACCTCTCAAGAAGGAGTCAGACAAAATTCAATATTTGCAATCTCATCCAAATATTCATCAGTATTTCTCAGATGTAGGCTATCTCACTTATGTGGAAAATCAACAAGAGGTTACCACCAAGGTATCACAGAAGACTTTGCAAAATATTATGATGGAAACAAAGCCACAGTTGGCCCTTTGGATATAAAAGTTGATGAAGCAGCCATAGCCTTTGCTACAGGCATGCCAAGAATAGGGAAAAAATGGTTCAAAACCACAGTCACCAAGAATCTGGAGTTTAGGCCTTATTGAAAGCCTGAATTCCAAGACATCATTTGGAATAGGGATATCCTCATTTCTCATCTAGAGGAGAAGTGGCAGACTCTTCTCAAAGACATAAAATTTTATATAACTACAGAGAGAAGGTATGATAGGGCCATGTTATACCACTTCAAACTTATGGAACACTTTACAGGAAAGGTTCCTCTCAATCTACCATATTATTTTCACAAGAGCTTGACAAAGATGTCACACAAGGTCCAAGATGAACCTAACCATATCCAGAACACCTTGTTTCATTTTGGTTTGATCAAAATGATTCTTGTAGATGAATTGAGGAAGAAAGAAAGAACATGGGAACACTTCCTATTTTGGGGAGGTTTTGAGTTTGAAACTCAACCTGATAAAGGCAAGAGGAAATCAAGAAAAAATCTACCAACACCTTAGAGTAGTCTAAAGAGGAGGAGAGCCATCACCCTTGACCTCTCAGAAGAACCAGCATCCATCTCAAAAGTCAAGAAGGCAAAGAAGAAATTTATTTTCAAGGAAGTTGCAGAGAAAGCTTCAACTCAGCAGACCAAGCAAGAAAATGTGCTTAACTTACCCTACTCAGAATCTGATTCTGAGCCAAACAAAAAAGAGGCCCTGCTTATCAGAACATATAATTTTCTATGGAGCAAGCACCAAAAACTGAGAGGTTCACAAGTTATGAGTAAGGTGAAACATCAAGCAAGAGAAAATCTAGAAAATCACAGAAGATTAAGAAACTCAAAGAGAAAATAGCACAGCAGGAAGTGATAGAGAGGGTGATAAAGGCCAGATATGAGACTCTATCAAATAATTTTGCAAAAACCAGTGTAGCCTTGGAAATATTGGCACTTGAAAGTGTAAAGGAAAAGAAGAAGAATAAGAGTATCATAAAGGATAATCACAAGCTATGGATATTAGCTAGGCATTTGAAGAAAAAGATCAAAAATTTGAAGGGTAAAATAGCTACACACCCAGATTTACATGTCCCTGCAGAGGTTGCTCAAGATTTGCAAGTGGATGAGTCCAAATAATCAAGGAAAAGACTCATTTTTGAAGTTTTTATCTTTTTAACAAACACAGGCTTTTTGGTGGCATAATCAGCATAACAACACATAGTTAGCTGCCAAAAATCAGGGCTTCCAGTGTCTAAATTGCATTTTTCAGGGCAAAAGAGCCACCAAAACTATTGGAAACAGATTTTGAAGAACTGGCACTTGAGAAAAGGGGATTTTCAGTGATGAAGCATAAAGTGATCTCAAACAAATTGCTCCATACATTTTGGCATCTTGTTTCTGAGTTTTGAGGCATTAAACAAGGTAGGTAGGTTGATGATTATCCTATCATTATTGAAGACTGCTTACAGCTGTTGACGAACATATGCAGTTGTTAAGGAAAGACACCACCCTTGTCATCATACATCAGGAACTTCATGCAGCGGTCAAAGACTTAGAAGACAAATCGAATTCTAGAAATGGACTAGATCCATATTTTTTGAAAGCTTTTTTGTAATAGTTTTCTACTATTAGTATTTCAGATCCAATTTCTCAGTATTTGAAACTGCTTGTAAAGGATATAAAGCCTATCAATTTTATAGACTGATGGTTCGAGTCTGGATACTAGACCATGTTGTTTTTTGTACCGAGACCTTTTATATAATACAAATTACAAGTTCCTTTCACTGTTAATGTCAGATTGTCATCTTCTCTCTTTTACCGTGTTTTGAATGATTATTGTTATCTAAGTTTGTCTAGTTTCAAATGACTATCATCTCATTGGTCAACTCATAAACATTGATTTAACAAGTAATATGTGCTATCTGTATTCATCCCATCACATATGTGTTCTGGTTAATAGATATAGACTTTCTTCACCCACCAGTTCAATTACCTATTTGATTATTGACTTTTGAAAGCATTGTCTCATTTGGTTATATTACTAAGTGTATTAAGTGTGAACCAGTCATTTATGTATCCCATTTGATCCAACAGACACAGAAAACCAAAACATTTTAAGTTACCAGGCTTCTTCAAGCTATAACCTGAGAAGGACTCCTAGAGAGATAACACATGGTACATATCCCACGACAATACTAAAACCCAATTAAATCAAAATAGGTTATTTTTTCAAGGGAAACAAAAATTACAGATGCCACCTAATTACTAAATCATACAGATATAAATTACACCACCCCTCTGCTTTTATTTTTTTGTCTTTTTCATATTACATAAAGATTTAAAATAAATAAAAAATGCTAGAATATAGCGAAGGAGATAAATCCTGATGATCCAAATGACCACATGCCTCTAACGTCCTGATATAATGATCGTTACGTGACAACTATCATGAAGGGTGACGAATAAGACTAGGGACAACTTTTGATGACTCCACTAAATTAGGGTTTATGGTTCTAAGGATTATGTTCACTTGATTGCACTTTTTTCTTATGTTTCCAAGAGATACTTGTAGTTGGCAATGATAGGAAGAGAAGTTATTAGCCTCCTAATGTTGGTTGGGCTCGGACTTGCTTGCCATACTTGGTATTCTATGTATTATGTTACATGTTCAGGTGCAGGTGCAAAGACTTGGAGCTTGGAGAAGGTGCCATGAAAAATCCCTTTATACCTTTTTGACAAAATTCCAAGAATATCTAACCTTATTTGTCTTTGTGTGCAGGTACTAGCTTAGGGAGTAGGAACTTGGAACTAGAACTTGGCTTTCAGGCTAATTTCTTTAAGTCAAGTCAATTTTTACCATGCCCAAAATTGAGAGACAACTTAGCTTAAAATGAAAAATTTGGTTCAAGAAAACAAAACTTTTATGAGAAAACTTGACTTTCCAAATGGAGAATGGAGAAGTTTGTGGGAAAATTGACCACGGATACATTTAGTGAGCAGATTCAGACATTATGCAAATAAGGTTGTGTGAAGGATAGGTTGATGTTGATAAGATGTTTATCGGTATTTCGATACCTATGGTTCTTAGGGAGAAAGTGCCTATATTCATCAAACACCTCCTTTCCTAAACTTCTTGAACGACAAGATCTCATACTAGGACCACAAACGGGACATGAAAATTTACCCTTTGTTTGAAGACCTAGAAGATACGCATCAATGGAATCATTAGTTATATAACAAGCAATTATTTAAAAAAGAAACATTATAATATCATCAACATCTAACTTATTTAAGTGCAATAGTTTGTTAGATACCACAAAAAATTGTTAGTCCCGGTGCATTGTGAATTGTCCATGTAAGAATCCCATGGAATTGAAATCCTCTTTGACCTATTGGTCTAGAGATATCGTACATAGTGATGTCATCCCATAACTTTAACAGCTCATCGACAAGAGGCTCAATATATAAATTCATATATTTCACTTGGTACTTACCTAAATGGTTAAAAAATACACATAATTACTACACCTTGTATACATATATGAAATTATGCAATGAACAAGACAAATGAAATGTTAAACATTAAAAAAACAATATCGTTATAAAAGTATACCTGGAAAAATTATTGCCAACATTGTGTGCTCTCTCTTTATTGACATCCAAGGAGGAAGGTTATTGTTTATAACAAAAACAGGCCACACCTAGTAGATAGACCTGAGCTCACCAAATGGATTTACACCATCAATTGCCAATGAAATCCTAACATTACGAGGTTCTTCCTTAAAAATTGGCCATCTTTCTTTGATATTTTTATATAAAGAACCATCGATATGAATTTTAAGAACGTCATCTTCACTTCTATTTTGTGCATGGTAATCCATAGACTGTGTTATGTTTTGACATCTAAATATTCGTTGCAGGCGTGGAATTATGGGAATATAACGAAGAACCTTGTGAGGCACCTTTTTTGTTAACTGATTAGTTTGATATCTACTGATTTGACATTGCAAGCAATTCGATTCAGATGCATATTGTCCATAATATATGATGTGATCATTGGCGCATGCATCAATAGCTTGATATTCCATTCCAATTTCTTTCAGAATGGTAGATAATTATCGGTATGTGCGAGGTAACTTATTTGGTGATGGTAAGAAATATTCACCCATCAACCTACAACAACAATATATTCAATCTCGGGGAAAATCTTCAACTTCATCCCTGGAAACGACGCCAGAAATGTTAGCACCATAAGTCACTCCTGGATTGCAGCAGGAGTAAGCCCAATACCCATTAGCTTAAATGTCACAGGTTGTTTATAAAGGGTGACCAAATGGGAGTAAAATCACAACAATATCATTTTAACTCAGAAAAATGGGTTGGAAATACAGAGCTAGGTGAGTTCTTGATCTAACTTAGGCCAGTAATTTTGTATAGAGGTGAATAGGTGGAGGAAAAGAAAGAGAAGAATAAAAGTCTTCTCTGGACATCCGGTCTTCCAACAACCTTTGGAAGAAAAGTCTCATATATGAGATCCTCTCAAATCTGAAAAATTCAAGAATCTTAAAATGTTGCAATAATTGATATAATCAAACCTACATTATACAGTCTTTACAACACCTGACTGGATCATCCACGCCTGGGATTTAAGAGTTAGAAGAGAGAGTAAGGAAGAGGTTGGATTCCATTAAACAAGAAGTCTCAAATATTAGTCTATAACCAAAGAACCAGAGGTCTCGCTAAAACTTTGAAATTGGGAGCTTAGCTCTACCATCGACACTAACAAAATGGAAAAAATTCCTACATATACATAGAACTGGCTTGGGCTGCCTGAAATGCGGTCATGTCATACATTCAAGGATTTACGTTGACGGGATTCTCTATCATGCTGTGCATGCAGACATTGGTTAGACTGCCCATGCAGTCTTCTTGTCGGATGTGATCTCTGTCATTTTGGACTGACATCATGCCTCTGTGCTTTGTCTCTTTCTGGCCTTCTATTTAAGGGAGGAGACGATGTCTCACCCACCTTTCTTATTTTCATTAACTTATACCTCGGGATCGGACATGCCCAAGTCAAACTTATCCTGAACAACGTGGTGACCTTCCCTTGGTTGTTGCTGCTTCATAGGAATGTTACGAAGGGACCCATTTGGTGGAAGTGGACAAGATTCTAGGTGGGGATGATGGTGCCAACATAGTGAAGGTGAGATGAGGGGCACCCATGTGATCAGGTGAGATAGGTGGGGGGTGAAATGGAAAGTGTGGGCAACAAAAGGTGTGCACACTATGATGGGTCATGTCAGAAGTGGAGTGGCATGGGGCGATGATGTGGAGGCAGATGTGAGGTTGCGGCAGTAGATGGGATGGGACCTTCTGTCAGGGAGGTCATGAGTAGTAGGAAACTTGGCACGAGATGATAGGTAGGAGTGATAAGGGTCTATGGCCTAGCGGTGAGTGGAGGACAGGTGTAGAGTAACAATATGGGAATGGGAGTGGAGGATGTGATGTTCAAAGGTGAGAGATGGAGTGGGAGACAGATGTCAGCAGGAGGTGGGAATAGTAAGTGGAGGAGGTAAGTGGTGTATTGGAGGAGGGGGTAGGTGGTAAGAGGTTTTATGTGGGGGGGTTCCGACATCAGGAGGAGGCTCCATGATAGTGAGGGGCCCATGATATAAAACCACCATATCGGACCCCGCCCCATTAAAGGCAGAATAGCAGGGGGGGTCTGGAATTGAACCTGTGTCGTAGATCTGAGTGCACAGATCTCAGCTGCTAAGATACACACACCTATTAAAATAATGTGCTCGATCATGAAAACTTAGGATAAGTGGGTTTTTATCCCACTTCTTTTCATTATTTTTCCATAGTATCCATTATGAAGTAAGAACGCCCCCTTTACCAACATATGTGATAACAAGATGAGATTACAGTTCAAGCATATGTTATCCTCCTCAAGCTTGTGTAAAAATGAATATGTACTCGCCAGAAATGGTGGGGGGAAATTGGGAAAGAAAGGTATCTAAACTTGTATTCTATGGAAGAGTCACCTTTGAACATGACACACTATCACTTGCTTTGTGTCTAGGTTGGAAAATCAGCTTGTCTCTTGACCATACTCCTTTAAAAGATTACAAATTGGTGTGTGATCCCTATTGTTGAGTCAGTGTTTCCAAGACAATTGTCATGTCATCAATATGTTCAAAGAGAAGTTCAAACCAGAAATACTTCTATTGCATCTACCATTCTACAGTCCTTAAGATTCTTTTAAGTGTTTTTCCAAACTCTATAATCCCAAAAAACCTTCGAGTTTTCTGTCTTTGGACTCGTTAAAGCACACATCGACAGACCCATATGGGACCGAACCCTTACTTCTTCCGGTTCGTTAAACAAAGGAACATGAACTTACCGAAGGTGAGTTATATCGAGCATGTGTTATCCTCCTTGAGCTCATTAAATCAAAAAGAGGTACTCATCTATCTGGATGGGGGAAAACTTTAAAGGAGCAAGCCAACCAATCTCTTGAGAACATCATCCAGCACTTCTTAGAGTTGCCCTTAAACAAGGCACTTTGTCATCTGCACATATCATAATCTGCTGAACCTCTACGCTGAGCCAATCTCTGAGTTCCTTTCACTCCTTTGGGTCACCCGACGCAAGTCACGATACCCACTACATAGTTTTTGTCCATGTCATGTTTTTTTGTTGTGCCTCAGTGTTCAAGGGAAGTATCCACCTCGAGAGTCAGCCATCCCAAATATCTTGCCTCAAAACCTGTGTCAGTCCATGTCCATTTGATCTACCAATTACATCTCCATGTCCATTTCGTGTCGTTGATGGGGGATACATCAAGGCCCTCCCTTGACGAGTCTATTCTTGTTGACTCCAATGCATTATCTAGGAATTAGACTTAGAAACCAATTAGTACTTTGGGACCTGCATGCCTCAATGGCAGGCCTCCTCACATTCAACAGTGGGTTTACATCATTGACCCCTGATTGAATGATTCCATGGATGTTTCACCTCAGTTCGTCTATTCACATTCATTGGAATGTACTGGGGTACCTTGGGAATCATTGACATTAATGGTGGTCTCCCTCGCACTTGTTAACGGTTCACACCATTGACCGGTAATCAAGTGGTTTCTGCCATGTTCGACGTCAGGACATCTATTCACATGGTCAGATTCGTATCATATTGGGATTGGTAAGAAGACCCTGGGTTGAGAAATCACCTTGATATACTCTTTTCCTAGGTTGCGAAGGAGTTCTATTGAACAATGACACATACACTGTTACATAGATCCACTTTGTATTGGTCATGGCTATGTCTTGTCATCTCATAGATCCACTGTGTATTCTTCGTGGCTACGATCAGTCTGAGTCATCAGAGGATAGATCCACATTGTATCTTCGGTGGCTATACATTTTTATCAATACAATTATGGATCCGCAATGTATTTTATGGCGGCCATATCCTACTAAGTCTTGATCACCCAAGCATAGGTATGCCTGCCTTGGGTTTTGAAATATGTCATGATATTTGTTGGATGTTTGTGTGCAGCTTCCGTCAGGTTCTCCGAGTCTATACCCTTGCTTGAGCATCTACAAAGTATTTCAGTTATTAGTTGGCATCTTCTAACTTCAGACTTTGGGGGGCATTCTGTTACACGTCAAAATTACTCAACTGGATAAGTGTCGCATGTCCCTCTCAATCGTCGTAAGTGTCACATCTTCCCTACAACTTTCGCAAGTGTCGCAAGTTGATCATTAGTGTTGCAAATGATGTTCAGACATACTACCATGTCAACGACACTAAGGAGGCACTTATAACATCTCATGTGACTGATTTGAAGGAGGAGAACTGGTTTACTGAAGTCAAATAACTCTTGACACCTGAAAGGAACCCTGAAACAAAGGTTTTGAGGGGGAGCGCTCCCCTACTTCAACCCCAGAAGCATTGGTTCTCCCCTACAAGGCTTCAGGGAGCATTATAACGCTCCCCGGCCCTCGTTGAAGGAGCACTTCTCATATTGAGAGCGTTGGCGCTTACCCAAGGCTTACCAAGGAGCACTACAGTGCTCTGATGCCCATTTTAAGGGAGCGTTGCCTAATCTGAGGCAGTAGTTGGCCCATTGAGGAGAATAAGGGGAGGATCCTTCGAGATTAGGAGGTAGTTGTGCTCAAATTCTTGGTTTCATCAAGAGATCCCTGATCCAAGGAGAAGGTTCCCAACTTGTTCTAAAGATAAATCAAGAGGTTAAGCTCCTCTTAACCTATATAAATAGGCTCTATGATGGTGGAAAGGGGGGAAGAACTGAAGTTATGAAACTTATGATCTTGAAGGAAACTTACAGCTAGCCAAAGGAGAGTGATCAGTGAAGCTACTGTTATCCAGGTTGTGGAGCTTTCAAGCAAGGGTTAGATGAAGAGGACTTGATGAAGCTGTCGCATTCACATCTACGATTGTAAGTACTATTGTCGTTATTCTCATCAATATGACACGCTTGGCCTGTTTCTTCCTAGTTTGTGTCTAATGTCACATGAACTTATCATTAGTTGATAGATCTGTTTTCAAGCTAACATCAATAAAGTAGGAAGCGGTTGTATCTTGTCTTGTCCACAGAACTCAGTGAGGAGCAAAGGATTGGAATGCAACTCGGAGTGTGCAGGGACAAACGTCGATATAAAGGTACTTCTGTCATCCTTCCTTCTCATGTGTTAGTTTAGATAGATTTGAAAGGAAGTTAGTGTCCATGTTAAGCATTTTCTGTCTAGGGTTAAGGTCAAGCTCTAGAGGCGATCTACCTGTCCACAGGGAGATTTTCCTACAACAACTCTTATGACTGTTAATGATGTAAACCTATCTTTTATATTTAGAAGGATCAGTGGCCTGAATTCTTGAATAAAGAAGGGAGAAGAACATTGCTTGAGAGAAGAAATTGTATTTTCCTTTGTTAAAACCCTATTAAGGAAGATTGTAGTAGGATGAACTATATGTAGGGTGCAATGATGCCTTATCACTACACCATTCTCTAAATATAGACTACAACATCATCGTAGGTTGTATTATAGCTAGGGTGTGACGATTTATATACGTGGGAAAAACGGGCATCTTCTCGATGCTTCTAGAAGGAGAAGCTTCTATGGTGAGGTGGCCTCCGATTGGTTTGGATCTTACTCTCTTTTCTGATTTAGTGGGATCATCCTAACCTCCTCATCTTATCCTCTTTAGATTATAAAAGGAGAGGATCTCTCATGGAGAAATTTAACTTAGGTTTTGTAGCTTGGATTCTTTGGAGCTTGTATATTGGCTTTGAGCTTTTCTTTGTCAAGATAGATTGTGAGTAGTTATCACATCTATAGTCTCGGAATCTATGGATTAGAAGTGTGTAGGAAGAAACGAACTGTTGGAATGAACCTAACAACATCAAGGCATCTGGTTGTACCTTTCTTCCACATTCTTTAATACAGATATAATTTTCTTTCCAACATGAATATTATTTCTTCATTTTGTATGATTCCTTGATCACGTACATAGTTTCATATCAAATAGAATATGTTATTCTTGTCTTCGTTGGCTTGTGTTCTTTTGCAAATATTTCTCAATAAGCCTCATGAAGGAGCTTGGATTGCATTGGCGAAGTCAGATCTTCAATATTTAAAAGGTATGTTCTAGATCCATTTCTTATTTGATAATTGAAATCTAAGGAAAGAGTAGTGTACTGTCTTGTTTTGTTCTAGTTTCATAGTGAAGCTAGGGAGATCTATTTGTGTCCACACTTACTGATTAGTCTAATAACACCCGGATAGATGACCACCACAAGCCCCATTGTGGCAATCATTTAGGACAGACTCGGCCTCTTCATGAGTTAAACAATGATGAAATATATTGTATATTCCTTGGTGATACAACGTGTCGCCGACGATAGTATACTTCTTATCTTGGTATCTTATATGTCGTCGGTCATCTCGTGAGAGATGTTGAGGGAACTTCAAGGTTTGAAGATAGAGAACAATTTTTCCATACCAGGGGTTGGACGACGAGACAAGAAAAATGTGTTCATTTGAAAATGAATCAACATGGATAACATCCTCATCCAATCGTGGAAAGTCTAATATTAACTCTGCGAAGACTACTGATTTATTGGGTTTCGCAGAAGCGAAATCGAGATCAAACTCCTATAAAATGAAAATGCATTTATCATATTTTCCCCCTATGATGTGCTTGGTAAGGATGTATTGAAATGGATTGACATCAACAACCACCGTAGTCTTGCAAAGTAATATATAATGATGCAAACATTGGACTACGTACATGATATCCAATGGTATATTTTCAACATGAGAATAATTCAGTTCAAGACCAACCAAGGTTTGACTAATATAGTAGACAACGTTATCGTGGAGCTCATCATTCTCCTAAACCAGAACCATACCAATCGTAGCCTCAGACGTGGATATATAAAGAAAGTAATCTCTATTGTAGTCAGGAGGCTTCAGTAGATGCGTCGATACCAAGGATTTATTTAAATCATCAAAGGAATCCTGGGCTCACTCATCCCAAATAAAAGGGGTGTCCTTCAAGAGATGCATGAAACCCTTATTGATAGTGGCATAGTTCACTATAAACTGGCAAAGAAAGTTAGCTTTCCTCTGTAATCCATGAAGTTGTCTAATCATGTGTGGGGGAGGCAACCAATGTATTACCTCAACCTTTAGTGTATCTACCATGATCCCGGTCTCAGAAACTAGAAAACCCAAAAGACGACTAGACTTAACGCAAAAGATGCACTTGTGAGGGTTCAACCAGATTCTATAGTAACGACATCTTTCAAAAACAAGTCGAAGATGAGTAGTGTGATCTGCTCTCTTGAGAGAGTGAGCATCAATATCATCAACAAGGTAAGCTTTGAATATGTTTTTAAGATCGTGGAAAGAGAAATTCATGGCACGTTGAAAGGTTTCTCTTGCATTTTTAAGGCTGAAAGGAATTTTCTGGTACGCGAAAGTACCCCAAGGACAAATAAATGTCATCTTGTGTTGATCCTCAGGTTTGATTTGAATTTGGTTATACCCTAAAAATATGCCATAAAAGAAAATATTTCACTTCCTGCAAACTCGTCGAGAATCTGTCGATGAAAATTATCAAAAAGTTGTCTTTTGGATAGGCCTTGTTCAGGTCATGAAATTCCATACATACATCGATGGTTCCTTGCTTCTTATCCATAGGAACGGGGTTGGATACCCATTCAGTCAAGGGAACCGAGTAGATGAAGCCATCATTATGTGGCTTCTCCACCTCTTCCTCAATAGCAGGGGCCTTCCGAGGGTTGACAGCTTTAAGATGTTTCCGAATAGGTTTAGCATCCAAATAAGTTTTAATCTCATATTTGACAATAGGAGGGTCGATTCCTAGCATCTCTTCATATGACCAATAAAATACATCTCAGAATTCATTGAAGAGTTTAGTGTAGATCGGGATTTCTTCTAGCGAACAACCTGCACTGATATTTACATTTTCAATCTTGACAGGAGTATGAGAGATATCGGTCATGACGGTAGGAGAAATACTCTCCATGTTTCCTTCGGCATAAATTTCATGCGTATCAAGTGGAGCTACGATGTGACTGACTATCTCACTCAAAGTAGATTGAAAGTAATCTTGTTTGATTCTTTCAAGCTCTGGGAGAAAATAAGAGCGGTGATGAATATCATCCCAAGGTTTGTCGGAACCATTCATGGATTCAATGATAGCTTTGTCCGAAGGAAAAGTATCATTGAGGCAATCATGTGAAAAATACAACGAAGTGGCCCACACGAACCTAAGAATAGGATCCTCCTCATCCGTCAGCGAGGGAACAGGATCAGGATCGGTGGAAGAGTCAAGGCCAGCTTGATACACAATCTTTGTTGTCGATAGTGGCATGTCCAGTCCAGCATGCAATTGACCTTCACAAGATGAATTCGGGGAAGGTAGGGTCCACGGATCACTAAAATAAGAAGTATGGAAAGGAATGGACCTCCCAGTTGAAACAGTCCTACTGGACATGGCATAAACATGATGACTCGATGCCACGAAGTCGAAATTACCCATAAGGGAAGAATACATTCTGACACCCATATTCTCAGTTGTCGGCTCAGAATTTTCAATCACGGTGATCGATGGTCCAATAGATCCATTAGGACTATAGAACACAAAGGATAACTGATCAATCATCACGATCCTCCTTTCATGAGGAAAACAAAGAGTATGAAAGTCGGACGACAGACAATGATCATAGTTGTTGGCCCTTGACCAAGTTTTGGGAGATCCTTGGTCAAGTTTGACCTATTTTGGGACTTGAACAGCCTATCGAAGGCAAAGAGCAACACAAAACAGAGATTGCAGGATCTCGGCCCCTTTTTGGGTCCTTTTGGGGATTTAAGATTATGTAACGGGTATGGGGATGTCAGCCCATGGGTTTACCCATGTTTAGGCCTATTTTGTAAAGTATAAATACATGTCTAGGTAATGTAAGGAGAGGCATATATATGTGTGTGATATTGGGCTAAGTGCTAAGTATGGATTGTAGATTCTTTGTGCATACTGTGTGAGACTTGCAGAGCTACGTGCAAGTAATTGTAAGAAGGCTTGGTGTTGTACCCTAACTTGAAGAAGGAGGATCTGGCAGAGTGCACATAGATCTCATGTCTTCGGTGGAGTAGGAGTTTGATGCTATGTGCCTGTAAGAAGATTGACCGAAGATAATAGAGAAGAAGAGTTGGTGGATGTAGCCCCAGGGTGGGGGTGAACCACGTACATGTTGTGTTGCTATTATTTGTGTGATGTGTTGATTTGTTTATGTCTTTACTTGCTAAGTGCTTTAATATAGATAGATAGATCTGTTTATGCTTTGTGATAAAAATGTATATGGATGTTATATCTGAGCTATGTGAATGTTCTTAGTGCTTGAATCTGCTAGATCTAATCTACCTCTCTATGATAAGTGCTTAGATACATCAGATCTGGATGAATGGTGCAATACTTTGTTTTATCTGTGGAGTAAATAGTGGTCATATATTGATGAATTGTCAGTGTTAAGTGATTTGTTAAGTATTACAATCACAGATATGTGTTCCATCTAACGTTGCAGACACCTGAGTCATGTAACCACCCCTGCCTCTACCTCGGGTGAGACTTCATTTGTTTTGTAGGTGTTGTTGAAAGGGCCAGTAGTTAGGGTTTTTTTGTTGCGTTGTTGTAGTATTGAACCCTGGCTCTTCCCCTGTGCCAACAAATGGTTATGTTGTCGGGACCTAAAAATGTGATTGTTGGGAACTGAGGAAGAAGAATATTTGTGCAAAGATCCGACCAGAAACTATGATTGTTCGGAAGTGAGGAAGAAGAAGCTTTGTGCAAAGATCCGACCTGAAACTATGAAATCTCCATGCATAGATATGTTGCCATAGTGCGCATCATTCCACTTGATCTGTGAAGCTCTGTGCCAAGAAAAAAGGTTAGATTTGAAGAAAAGAGGTAAGATCTGAATCTATGTTGTTAGGGTCCTAATCCGCACATAGGTAGAACATTATATTCAGATGTAATAAAGGTCAATATTAATAAGGCCTTTCAATAAAATAGAAAAGGAGGATGTAAGAAGACCTAATAGAAGCTTCTGCTTCTAGAAGGATCTTCCTCTAGATGCTTCTTTTTAGTATAAATAGGAGTCGAGGGTATGAGAACCCTAGCTTGGATATTATTGTCATAGAGATCTTCTCAACTGGAGGTTTCCCTCTCGAAGAGGCCCGTGAACATTGCATTCAGATTCAAGGTGCTATGTCTTTTATTATTCTCATATCATTTCATTGTTATTGTGGTGAATGTTCTAGTTATATTGTTGTTATTCTTCCATTACTAGCATTTTATTCATGTTCTGCATACATTTTATATCTTGTATATTACAAGTGGTATCAAAGCACTTTCCTCAGCAGAAAGTGTGGGTTAAATTTTTTTTCAGGGTAGAGACGTATTCCGGTGTCTTTAAGCCACAGATATCTATCGTTACGCGCATAAACCCATGGTTGAGGGACTCATACATGCGGTAAATATAAGTGGTACTTAAGCGCACATCTGTTGGCCACCCTTGTAACCCCTTTTGGTACCCCTTCGAGTGGTAGCACATCGGAAAGCACCTATGTATGGATTGGCCTAGATTACCTGAAGCTCTCTTTAGATAAATCGATCAGCCACCTAACTGCTATAGTGTCACCGAGAACAGCACTCAGGAAGATAATCTCTAGTACCTGGGTAGTCGGGTAGTATGGCTAAGGGTACAGACTATCCTCCTTAGTTAGTTCCCTAATATATTGGGCCGAGTACTACTATTGGACCCCACACATATATCAAACAGCTATAGCACAGGGCAAACCCTTGTCTGTAGAACCCTTCAATACCTAACCCTTGGGGACATAAACATAAACAAATTCAAACAGACAAGATCTATTGTCATGCAATTGTGTTCAGGTTTCCAAGTAAATACACATTTCTTTTTGGTTAAACATTTGGGCATTTCCTCTCTGCAGTATTCTTCAAACTAGAGTATAACTCTGTAGGTATTAAAAAAAAAAAAAAAACGAATCTGGAAATTTTTTCACCATTATTTCAGACCTATTCCATTGGATTCATCTCTTCTCCCTTATCACATTCATCCATATCATTTTTTAGAAAACATTTTGACCCCACCCACCCCTTTTCAGTTCCCCATCCTCATGGCCCTTACCCATAGCCAAGACTTGGAAGCACGCTTCAACACCTTGCAATCTGGTCTCGTCGAGACCCAACAAGAAGTGAAACAACTCAGTGCTAATCTTGTCGCCATCAATACAACCATGCATTCCTCAATGGAGGAAATCAAACAAGACCTCACCACCCAGCTTGAATCAGACTTTTCAGCACTCTACACCAAACTGCATATCCCTACAGATAGCCCTTCCTCTTCCTCACCTCCACATACTAAAGGTGACCATTCCTCTCATTCCCATAACTTTCAGAACCATCACTTTCAACATGACCTATGCCTTCCATGGGTGGATGTGACCAAATTTGATGGCTCGGGCAACACTGGTTGGGTAACCTAAATGGAACATTGTTTTTCTTTATAAGGCATTATAGATGACCTGGCCAAACTCCGGTATGGTTTTCTCCATCTATATCAAGAACATTGGCAATGGTGGCAATGGAGAAAAACTTCTCATCAAGGGTATATTGCTTGGACACAATTTTTGGAAGAGCTTTATGAATTCTTTGACACTCACACCAACCATTTGGGTCGTTTTACAAAGTTGAAACAATTAGGAATAGTGGAAGAATTTATAGCTTCCTTTGAGAATCTGGATTTTAGAATAGAGAGCATGTCTGATGCCTTTTTCTGAGAGTTTTTTATCCACGGCCTCAAGGATGAGATTCGGGCCCATGTCCTCATGGCTCAACCTTAGAGTTGGGTGGAGGCTACTAAAAGATCTAAAAAAGCACAACAGGTTGTATCTTCTCAAAACCAAAAAACCTCCTTTATCCCTCACACTAAACCAATAAATCCCACTACTCCCTCTGCTCCACTAAAGATCCAAAAATTGACCAGGGCTGAAATGGTTGAATGCCAACTCAAAGGCCTTTTTAATAACTGTGATGACAAATATTTCCTGGGCCACAAGTGTAAATAACAAAATATTTTTATGGCCATCTTCAAGGATATTTCGGAAGAGGATGTAGAAACTCCCTTTGTGTCTGAGTCACCTGAATCCACTAACATAACCTCTCCCTCAAACCCTTCCGAAGTAGAACCGGTCATTTCCCTCAATGCTCTCACTAGCTTCTCTACTCCCCAAACCCTTAAGCTAATCAGTTACATCAACCATCGAAAGGTCATCATTTTGGTTGATAGTGGTAGCACCCATAATTTTATTTATCGCTGCATTGCCCAAGAGACTCATTTCTACATCCATGCCATCAATAATTTCCAAATCATGATTGCCAATGGTGGTTCCATGAAATGTGGAGGGTGTTGTGAAAATGTGCGTCTCCAAATTGGTGACTACCACCTGAAATCCCATATGTTTGCTATCGACATGGGAGGTTGTGACATGGTGTTGGGTGCAGACTAGCTAAGGAATTTGGGTCCCATTCTCATGGATTTTAAAGACTTAACCATGCAATTTGACCAGGAGTGCCACCAATATAAGTTCCAAGGAATCATCATCAGTTCACCTGAGATAATTAGTTCCCATCGCATGGAAAAGATGCTCAAAAAAGGTCATTCTGGTGTTATCACCCAACTCCATGCCATACAAGAAACAGAGACACCCTTAGTCCTGCAAGACCTCCAAGCCATCCTTTGTAAACATCAATTGGTCTTTTCCACTCCCTAAGGAGTCCCTCCTTCCCGTGGTGTTCATGATCATTCCATTCCCCTTGTACCCAGAATCCTTCCTCCCAATATTCGTCTGTATCATCACCCCTTTTCCCAAAAAAATGAAATTGAGAAAATGCTTCTGGAACTCCTTAATGTAGGTGTTATCTGCCCTAGTACGAGCCCCTACTCTTCTCCTGTGGTCATGTTCCTAAAGAAAGAAGGTTCTTAGAGAATGTGTCCTGACTTTTGTGCCCTCAACAAACTTACTGTGTTGAATAGCTAGGGTGTGAACTCTTCCTAAAGCATGGAAAAATATGAATTCTCAATGTTTCTAGAAGGGAATCTTCTAGAAGGATGGGTTGGCATTCGAATGGTTATCCTTGTAATGGATTCCCTGATATTGTGGGATCATTATTATCCAAGTAAATATCTCATTCTATCCTATATATTGAGGGAATTCTCATGGAAAAGGTTAATCAAGATTCATTGGAGGATTGGTGAAAGAATTCAGTGAAGGACTTAGCTTGAACAGTAGCTTGAAGACTTTAGCAAGTCTATCAAGAGGTTTTGATCTTCTTCAAACAAGGATTGAGCAAGTGTGTGTGTTGGAGCTAAGAGCCATCCAAAGGAATCTTGTGACATCAAGGTGATCAGGTTGTAATCTTTACTTTCAATCAATATGATACAGTGGCATGTCCCTTTCCCATAAAGCTAATCTCACTTTATTGTGTAATTCCTTGATCATACACATAAGTTGATTGTTGAATATATTTTGCTATCTTCACTTTGGTTGGTTTGTGTTGTCTTGGTCTTGACCTCACGAGAGAGCCAGAGAGAAGCGGGAGCAATAGAGACCCTAGGAAGTGATATAAAGGTATGTTACTTGTTCCTTCCTACTAGCTAATTCAATGGTCAAAACTTAGGGAAAGAGTCATGTCCTGTCCTATTTTTTTCTAGATCCAGGTGGATCTAGGGAGATCTGTTAGTGTCCACACCTACCGATTAGTCCGATAACACCTGGATGAATTGAGTGGCACCCAATTCTTCACTAAACTTGATCTTCGTTCGGGCTACCACCAGATACGTATGAAAGAGGCAGACATTCCCATGACTGCCTTTAGAACTCATGAGGGCCACTATGAGTTTTTGGCCATGCCCTTTGGCTTGTGTAATGCCCCTCCACCTTCCAAAGCCTCACGAATCATGTCTTTCATCCTTTTATCCGTCATTTTGTCTTAGTTTTCTTTGATGATATCCTCATCTATAGAAAAACCTGGACATACCACCTTGCTCATGTGGATTGAGTTCTCCATCTACTCTCTCAGCACCAACTTTTCCTGAAACAGTCTAAATGTGTTTTTGGAGCCTCAAAAGTAGAATACTTTGGTCATCTGGTTGGAAATGATGGTGTCAAGGTGGATCCTAAAAATATTGAAACTATGCAAGACTGGTCTCACCCAAAGTCTCTCAAGAGTTTTCGTGGATTTATGGGCTTAACAAGGTATTATCACAATTTTGTTAAGAATTATGCGAAGATTATAGCGCCTCTCACTTATCTCCTCAAAAAGAATTCTTTCACTTGGACTCCAGTCGTTGCTCAAGCTTTTCAAACCTTGAAGATGGCCATGTGCACCGCTCCAGTCCTCACCCTTCCCGATTTCACAAAGACCTTTGTGTTAGAATTTGATGCCTCAGGGAAAGGAATGGTGTTGTCCTTATGTAATAGGGTCGACCTTTGGCCTTTACCAGCAAGCAACTATCTGATAGAAATCTGGGCAAATCCATTTATGAAAAGGAAATGTTGGCTATTTTGCATGTCGTTGATCTGTGGCACCCTTATCTATTGGGGCAATGTTTCCAAATTAAGACAAACCATCAAAGCCTCAAGTATTTTCTGGAACAACACATTTCCTCCCTAGAGCAACAAAAATGGGTGACTAAACTCTTTGGATATGATTATGAGATCAATTACAAGAAAGGCAAAGACAATGTGGTTGCGGATGCACTTTCTCGAAAATATGAAGATGAAGGATCCATTTTTTCTCTTTCACTCATTGTACCATATTGGCTCCAAGACATTCACCAGGAATGGCTATAAGATCCCAAAAGTTTGCAATTGATCCAAAAATTGCAATCCAATGCTCCAGCTTCCCCAAGGTACTCTTGGCTCTATGATGAACTTTGATACAAAGGCCATTTGTATTTAATAAAACAATCAAATCGTAAATCCACAGTACTTTCTAAGCTTCATGCTACACCCACAATAGGGCACTTCAGGTTCACCAAAACCTATGACAGGGTCAAACGTTCCTTTTTCTGGGATGGTATGAAATAGGACATTCTTCATTTTGTAGCTAAATGTGATGTGTTTCAACACAAGGGAGAAATAGTCAAATCTTTGGGCACACTACAACTGCTCCCGATTCCACCTGCTATTTGGAAGGATATCTCTATGTATTTTATTACCAGCTTACTCAAATCAGGAAATAAATCTGTCATCATGGTGGTTGTTGATCTCCTTTCCAATTATTCTCATTTATGCACCCTTCAACACCTATTTACAACATCCACAGTGGCTCAAATTTGCATGGATCAGGTCTTCAAGATTCATGGCATGTCGCACTCTATTGTTTATGATCGCGACCCAACTTTCACAAGAAAATTTTGGCAAGAATTGTTCAAGATACAAGGCACCAAATTGCATCTCAGCATAGCTCATCATCCCTAGACTGATAGCTAAACAGAAGTTGTCAACAAGTGTTTGGAAACATATTTGAGGTGTTTTGCCTTGGAAAATCAAAATCAGTGGGCTCAATGGTTACCCCTACATGAATGGTGGTACAACACTTCATACCATATAGCTACACGCATAACTCCTTTTGAAGCAGTATATGGACAGAAGCCACCTTTAGTTCTCTCATACTTATCAGGTGCCTCGAAGGTCCAGGCAGTTGACCTAACACTTACAGCTCGAGAGGCTAATATTTGTACCCTCAAAGAGAATTTGGTCATGGCACAGAATTGCATGAAGCAACAAGCAAATCAAGCTCTCTCTGAACGTTAATTTGCAGAAGGGGATTAGGTGTTTCTTCGACTGCAACCTTAGAAGAAAACTTCCCTCAAGGACGAGCATTGTCAGAAGCTAGCGCCCAAATTTTATGGTCCTTATATCGTTCAAAACCATGTGGGACATGTAGCCTATTAGTTAACTTTCCCCAGTCATTCGAAGCTACATCTTGTTTTTCATGTTTCATGCTTAAAGAAGGTGATTGGAGCTAAGTGCCAAATTCAAACCAACCTTCTAGAGTTAGCTGAAGAAGGATCCATTTGGCTACAACCAGAAGTAGTTTTGGACCAGCGTGAGTGTCGCCCACATCAAAGAACCATCAAGGAAGTGCTAGTCTAGTGAAAAGATACAACTCCAACAGACACCACTTGGGAACAAGCTGCCATTCTGCAACAATTTTCTCATCTCAAGCCTTGAGGACAAGGCTAATTTTAAGGGGGCGGACATGTTAAGGCCCTAACCCGTACATAGGTAGAAAAATATATTCGAATGTAATAAAGGTCAATATTAATAAGGCCTTTCAATAAAATAGAATAAGGCAGATGTAAGAAGACCTAATAGAATCTTCCACTTCTAGAAGGATCTTCCTCTAGATGCTTCTTTTTAGTATAAATAGGAGTTGAGGGTAAGAGAACCCTAGCATGGATATTATTGTAATAGATCTCTGCTCAATTGGAGGTTTCCCCCTCGAAGAGGCCCGTGAACATTGCTTTTAGATTCAAAGTGTTATATATGTTATTATTCTCATATCATTTCATTGTTATTGTGGTGAATGTTCTGGTTATATTGTTGTTATTCTGCCATTACTAGCATTCTAATTATGTTCTGCATACATTTTATATCTGGTATATTACATATGTACTCTAATAAAGGTAAGAATAGTGAAAATTTCTAGATTTGAAAGTTTTGTGCTCTGCATAAGTAAGATAAGTGGAAATTTGTTTTTCAATAGTATGGATCTAGGTATGTATGATAGATTATGTCCTAGCTTGAAAACTAGGGCACTAATATATGAAAGAAGGTTTGACATGCGTAGATATGATAAGAATAGTGAAAGATATGTTATACCTATGCATAGAAAGAATGTTTGGACTAACAAGTGGATGTAGGATCCTAGAAATAAATGTTTGCAGGTTAGCTACTATGATCCTAGTGTGTAGTATAGGAAGGGTTGAGAATCATTTAAGAGAAAGAGAGGATTAACCCTCTATTACAATTGTAGAAAACCGGGACACCTTGCTAAGGAGTTCCCTGGGAGAAGACCTAGTTGTCTTTGTTGCAAATTTATGGACCATGAAGTATTGGATTTCCCTAGAATGATTGCTAAGCTTGAAGGAATGAACATGAGACAAGAAAACCCTAAGGCAAATCCAGAAACTATGATTATGGCAGAACCCCAGAAAGAATCAGAGAAAGTATTGCTACAGATAAAAGACACCCTGAATGACCACTGGCGTGTCATCTTATCAGAGATATTCAAAGAAAAAGCATGCATAGAAGCAAGAATAGGAGACTTCAACATTGAATGTGTTCTAGATGAGGAAACACAGGTGAATATCATGACAAAAAGAACTTGGGAAATTTTAGGGAAGCCTGCTATGACACCATTGGGAGGAATAGGACTATTTAGAGGAAATTTGATAGACCTATGTGGAAATCTCACCTAGATACCTATGAATTCCAATGGGACTTCGACAGAGGAGGATTTCTAGATTGTTAAATTTATTGAGAAAAATGCCCCATTTACCATGTTACTAGGAAAACCTTGGATTGAAAGAGATCAAGCTAGAAGGAAGGAGGAAGAAGAAGTTTTACAACAGAAGAAACAAGAGATAAAACATTTCATGACTAGAAGCATCGCACACTTGATTGAAGAACAGAAGAATAGATCAAAGCTATATAACACTAGAGACCCGGATGTCGAAGTTGCAAGAACACTAGAAGAACCACAGAAGATTGAAGTACCTATTCTAGATAAAGAAGAAGTATCACCCTCAAATCTTAGGAAAGAATCTCAACACCGCGAAGTAACTATGCCAAATGCAGATAAGAATCGAAATGGAAAAATGAATACCAAGATGAAGCTCACTGGAAAGAAGGCCACAAAGCTAAGTAAGAAGAGAGCTAATATTGAAAAGTTACAAAAGTTTCTAGAGGAAACTTCGCAAAGGGAAAATTTGCAAAATTGGAGCTTCGTCGGGATAACAGAACAATGCCACATGGCACTTTTCCAGGGTGAAGCAATATAACCAATGGGAACAATATAAACATTAGTCCAACCCTTCGAAAGGGTAGAAAGGAATTTATGGTTTTCCACAAGACCGTTGGACCACATCATAACAGACAAAACATAGTTAATGAAGGCTTCTCACCCGTTGTAAGAGATCGATTTCCAAGCTATCTATTTATCCCATCACGCCATGCACCGAGAATACTTTTGCTAACCATGAATATGAGCCTGAAGACTCGTTGATTTTACACAGTGATCATTGCACTATTGTCCTTTATCCCATTGTAGTGTCTAAGTTACTCCTCAAACTAGATATTTCCAACCCCGAGCATGTATGTCGGACGAGTTCAGAGCTGCAGAGAAAGTTGTCGAAGAATTTCTCATCGATCTCATGACTGAACGAGTAATGTTGATGTCTACAGGAATACAAGCGTCATCGACGAGAGGACTGCAAGCCTCTTTGTCAACTGCTTGCAGAGCTGAATCATCCCGACCCTCAGCAGAAAAGAGAACCAAGCACAAAGATGACCTAGCAAATGCAAAGCTGATTCCAACCACATTGCTCGATTACAACCCACCTCTGGCTATCATGGTGAATCGTGATAGTGTGCCAAGATATTTCAAGTACACCATGATTATTGTGTACTCCCGAAGGGGATACTCACAGTTCACGCATAGCAGGATAAGATCACAGCATTGAGGTTTAGCGACCTCAACCTCAGAGATCGAAAGATCTATGGTATGCTTGCCCTGTACAAGTACCTAACCAGAATGAAGGGGAAGAATAAAAATATAATTATTTAGTCGTGGATGATGAAACTAGTGCAGTCTACCCTATTGAATGTCATGAAGATCCCATACTTTGGAAGACACCAGGAAGTCACCACATGTGTCAAGCTACTACTGTCATGTTACCATGGCAGCTAATTATGGCTAGACCACCATATTAAAGTTGACCCAACGTTGATCCACAATATCACGGGACTGAGTATGCAAGGACCCAACCTGCAGGAGTTTTATCTAGGAAAATCCATAGATCACACGCTGGCACAGAAGATCAAGGATACATATGGTGATGTTGAGAAGGGAATAAGAGGCTACAAGATAACTCCCATCTAGAGTGGCACAGTGCGCCTAGAATTTCAACTGATAGCTAGAAAGTTAGTAAGGAAGAACCGACCTACGTAGGTCACCAACTTTGTCGTTCACCTCGCAGGGAAGTGCGCAGAAGGCCTACAAATGAACTAGGAGAAGTAACTAGTTGTTGGAAATACACCATTGAGAAGCACATGATCAGAATTATGAATTTCATTTCAGCTGGCTCCTGATCCTCATTTCATTTATTGCCTGGGAGATGCCAGAAGGTGCGACCTTCCCAGACATAGAGCCGTTCAAACTGCTTGTTGTGAAGTTCGCAACCCTTTGGTGTTCAAGTGATATGAACAAGCAATGGCATACAAATGTTGTGTTTCATACATATTACTTCTAGCTAAAGAGAGCCATCAAAGTGGAGCCTTGCATGACTCCAAAAACCTTACAGTGGTTTTGACCCCTGATGAAGTTTAGTGCAGATCAACACTTCATCTACATTAAAGAGCGAGCAGATGAACATAAAGAGAAGCGCCAATCATATTATAAACTTACAGAATAAGACCTTGAGGAGATCACTAAGGAATGTTTCATTGACCTCCTTATCCCCGCTAACCCTACAGAGATATCTGATCTTGATAGCCCAGAGGACACTCACAAAGAGCATAATACACCCAAGAAAACTAAGGAGGTCCAAAATTTAAGCAGCACCTTAGGAAAGACTTCTTCAGTGTCACCTAACCGATGAGGTGATGACGAAGTAAAAGATGAATAGAAGCCAAGTGAATTAACACTTCCTAGAGATGAGGTTGACCCTTTGAAGAAGAGGAAGGTTTCCCCCATGAAACCTTCTTCCTAGAAGAAATCAAAAGCCACCATGACCAAGATGCAGACTATCCTCACCTCCGATGATTTTTACTTCATCATAGCAGCCATGAATGATGCTTCACTGGAAATAACAAAGAAACAAGGAGCCAAGCAGGAAGAAATGTATGATAGAATTGGATTCAAACTTTGAGGGGTATAGCAGGCCCTTCAATCCACTCGCATAGTCTCCATTGCGCCCCTGCCATCAGGAGAACCACAGTTGGGAGATGATCGATCCCAAATCCATCGGATAGATGATACAGTCGGAGCTCACCTTCGATGAGAAACTGTATCTCACCTTCGATGAGCACAAGAATAAACAAAACAAGCCACCCAGGACTTGAAGCAAGTGCAAGGCATACTCGTAGAACAACACAATGCTACAGAATAGGAAAATATTGCTCTCCATGTGAAGTTCGATGAAGAAAAAGCACAGATGGAGCAAGGAAAATAACACTTGCTCACGGAGCAACTCGAAGTAAAATAAGAGGTTAGCAGAGCGCTTCTCTCTGTGACAGTCTTAGAAATAAAGGCAGAGGACCGAATCACACAGCAAGTAGATAGTCTCACAGAATTTATCCAGCAGCTACAACAATGCATAGAATACTTAGAGCTCTACATAGTTCCCGAGACTCTGTAGGATGTAAGGGATCAAAGAGAAGAAACCTCCTGGAGCATAGTTGAAAGGATAAAGGCCCTTTCCATGGAATGCAAGAAGCTGAGTAATCGTAGTTCCCAGACGTATGAGCAACTCACTGAGAACCCAAAATTGCAGGCACTGGAGTCACATCTCTAGGAAGAAAAGCAACAAACAGAGACAATACAGGCGCAGTTGAAGCCCCTGTCAGCTATGGAAAGAATGAAGTGATCCCAAGAGAAACGCACTTCCTAGTAGTAGATCCACACTATCCAGAGTAGATTTATGGAAGTAACTAAGAGGATCCAACCTATATAAGATAAGACTTACCAATTGTTCACAGAGGTCGAAGGCCGAGGAGCAGAACTCGAGCAGGTTGTCACTACAATCGAATAGCGCCTGGAGGGACCTGTCAACGATGTAGTAATCTAACATTTTGTTGAACAGGAGGTTGTGTCATAGCAACAAGTTGAAGCAGCTCAATCCACACTCAAGGCTTTTGAAGTAGAACTACCCAGACAAGAGTGACTCGGGACGAGTCACAGGTTAGTGTTGGGAGCCTATTTTCCCTTGACCAATTTTTGGGAGATCCTTGGTAATGTTTGACCTATTTTGGGACTTCAACAGCTTGTCAAAGGTGGAGCACAAGACGAAGTAGAGATCGCGGGAACTCAGCCCCTTTTTGGATCCTTTTTTGGATTTGGGATTATGTAATGGGTATGGGGATGTCGACCCATGGGTTTACCCATGTTTAGGCCTATTTTGTAAAGTATAAAGAGATGTCTAGGCAATGTAAGGAGAGGCGTATATATCTATGTGATATTGGGCTAAGTGGTAAGTATGGATTGTAGATTCTTTGTGCATACTGTGTGAGACTTGTTGAGCTACGTGCAAGTAATTGTAAGAAGGCTTTGCATTGTACCCTAACTCAAAGAAGGAGGATCTGACGGAGTGCATGCAAATCTCTTGTCTTCTGTGAAGTAGGATTTTGATGCTATGTGCCTATAAAAATCTTGACTGAAGATAATAGATAAGAAGAGTTGGTGGATGTAGCCCCAAGGTGGGGGTGAACCACATACATGTTGTGTTGCTATGCTTTGTGCAATGTGTTGATTTGTTTATGTCTTTACTTGCTAAGTGATTTGATATAGATAGATAGATCTGTTTATGCTTTGTGCTAACGATGTATATGGATGTTAGATATGAACTATGTGAATGTTCTCAGTGCTTGAATCTACTAGATCTAATCTACCTCTCTATGATAAGTTCTTAGATACATCAGATCTAGATGAATGGTGCAATACTATGTTTTATCGGCGGAGTAGATAGTGGTCAAATATTGATGAATTGTCGGTGATAAGTGCTATGTTAAGTATTACAATAACATATATGTGTCCCATATAAGTTTGCATAGATCTGAGTGCTTCAACCACCCCTGCCTCTACCTCGGGTGAGACTTCATATGCTTCGTAGGTGTTGTTGAAAGGGTCGGTAGTTAGGGTTTTATTGGTGTGTTGTTGTATCATTGAACCCCGGGTCTTCCCCTGTGCCAACAATAGCATAGGTCTAATTGGGTTCTAGTAACAAGTTATAATCAAGAGGGGCATCAACTACCTCTACCTCCACCTCTACCATCTTCCCATCTAACTGGATTGGAAAGGCAGGGAGAATACCGTGAGGGTAGAAGGAATGACCATCAAAAGAATTCAACATGTTCAATGACTTGGAAAGAGTCAGAGAACCGAAATATTTCCAGCAGATAAGGAACATCACACACATAGTAGCACCTTCATCAACAACCATGCGTTTGATGGTATACTTTGAGTACTCCACGTGGATTTGGAAAGCCACATGGTAAGGCAAGTGAGGTTTCACATATGTGACATTAAACTTGATAACTTTTGAGCCACTGGGTTCTAGAGCTCCTAAAGAAGATAGTAAGGCATTCCTCTGTGAAGGACATGTCTAGAGTACCTCCAAAGCCGACATCGCATAAGGGGTCTGACCCAGGTCCTCAACAATTGAGTAGTTTTGGGTGGCTCTAGAATTCAAATAATGGGTAGAGCGCTTGATTACTCCTTTCGGAATATGAGGTGGTGGCTCTAGTTTTTCAATCTGTAAAGTTGTCTCCTGAGGGGGAGGAGGATATTCTAGACCAAGAATAGCATGTGAAGAGCTATAATCTTGAGATTGAGTTGCTACATTAACTTTTGCATCGACCATATTGATACATAAATGGTCTTCGTCTTGCAACTACTGGTTTTGTCTCCCACCAGCCACATTTCTAACGTTTGAGGAGCTCAAGGCCATGTGTTGATTATGTGGGAATGGATTCGTCAGTACAACGGGCGATTGAGATAATAGCCTCGTAGCTTCTCCAAGTTTGGGGCATAAATGGGTAAGCTGATCATCTGTGCAAAGTTTATAGGGAAACTTCACCTTACGTCTTTCTCATTTTCCCTCTCAAGCATTATTACCCATCTTCTCATTATTACCATTTTCCTTGGGTTTATTACCATTCTTCCCACCCTTACGGTTATTACGTCCTTTCTTCTTATTCCCACCTGGTTGATGGTTACCATTTGGGTTGGCTGACGATTGCATGGAGTGTACATCCTTCGACTGAGTGGGGTTGGAAGACACAGATGAAGTTGGTCCTCCTGTAGACTGGTTTAGAGACAACTCTTTCATCTAGCTTGTCACTGAGTCTACGAACTTTACATTGGAGGTACCTACAATGTCATCGGCATGAGGTCCAAGCATTTGTCTCGGGTCGTAAGTTGACCGCGGTGTGTCTAGAAGAAGGTGATATAACATCCCAGATTGAGCATATATCAAATCTAACTGTTGGTCTCTAAAGATTGCTTCTTCCTGAGTGGAAACCTCGAAAGTAGTAACGTCCTTCGAGATAGGAGTGTGCAAAGACTTAAGGAACCATTATAAAATAAAATTTGGTGGTATAGGGGTCTTAATCAACCTCTTCCATCTATGTCACTCCTGAATACGGTCTGAGATATGAGTGGTGGTATCCTAGCGTAAAGTTGACAACAATTCTAGTCCAACATCATAACAAATGGGCAACTGGAAGTGGTTAAGGAAGACAAACACCAAGTGACTAAAAGTCCCATATGACCCCCTAGGTAGCTCAATATACCATTTTATAGCAACTCTGATGAGGGTGCATTGAAATAATCTTAATCAAATAGAATCATCATTAAGTGAATTCGATGAGCACCAAAGGTGAAAGGTAGTGACGTGATCACTAGGATCCTCTCCATTCTTTCCCTAGAACTTCGAGATGTCCGAAGGAATTTTAGTGGGGACGGGGGGGCATGTAGGATCATGAATCACTGGTTCATTCATTAACTTAGACAAATATGGCATATCAAGCATCGCCAGAAAAGGGAGATGGGGTTGCGCCATCTGTCCCCAAGCTCCCGGGAAATATTGTGATTGAGGAACTGCAGGCCATCCAGGGTTCTAGTAAGCACCATGGCCCTGTCCGAAATTATAAGTCCCTCCTCTGGGCTGATTTATAAAATGTGGGTTGGGCATCATTCCAGTAGAAATGTTCTGTTGAGGGTTATAGAAATTGTGCCCAGCCGGATTGGATCCGGGTTGGGGGTTGCTCAAAGCGTTAAACTGACCTCCTCCGAGTGGGAATCTAGAGGATAGAGGTGGATTCATCATGCCAAATGTATTGGTCAGAATATGCACCAAGGAGTTAGGGTTGTAGGATGGATCTTGAGCCAAAGCTTGTCCGCCAGATTGGCTTCTCCATCCAGCAGCAGGAGGGTTGGACCCAGGGTTAAAAATAGGAATGTCTCCCATATTAGGAGTCGTTTGAGGGATCTAAAAACCACCAAAAGAAAAAGAAGTGTAGGGAGGTGTACTTCCCCTAATCCCAATGCTATCATTAGGGTCAACAGCTGGGATGGAGTTTGAAAACAATGAAGTGAAGTTGGGCATACCATAAGAAAAAGGACTAGAAGCCATAGGGATGGACTGAACATTATATCCTAGTTAGTTTCCAAGAGACCCAAAAGGACTCAAGGTGGTATCTTGAGCATTTACTACAGTCTGAGCCATAGTAATGATAGGTGCCTCTGACACTACAACCATTGAGGTTGCAGGAGTCAAAAGGATGCCATTAACTATAGTGGGTATGGGAGTTGAAGGGCTCCCAGTATTTTGAAGACCAGGTTCAGTACTCATCCTTTTAGAATCACAAGTTTGAATGGTGGATGTGTGTGTACCACGTATAATAAATCTATGCCTTTTAGAAGGTGAAGACTTGAAATCCATTGGTAACTGTAACAAGCGACGAGGAGGTTGGTCTGACTCCACAATGACTTAAGACTCTACAAAGAATATATATATATATATATATATATATATATATATATAT
>ML789037.1:140009-161554 GCA_009831015.1 Picea engelmannii | reverse complement strand
TAAGTCCAACTAATAATCAAAGAGCACACCAAAAGTCAAACAGCCAATATACATGCAAATGGGGTAAAGTGACTGAGTGGCCTCCCTTCATAAAGAATGTATGTCTCACCCAAGAGGGGCCTGAGACTCCTTGCTAAAGATCGAAGGTAAGAAAATCAATTATAAGGTCCCTCGTGGGCTTAACAACCAATTGGTCAGATCCCCCCAGAGAGGTAATCCTGCATAAAGGTTGTATGTTGTCTGACCCTTATCTGACCCAGGGTACCTGCAGAATAACCCTTGCAAGTAACCTATGAGACACCTAATTCAAGAAACTAATAAACCACTGTATATTTGATGCACAGGCGATCATTCATAAGTCAGGTCCACCGTATGGGTAGGGTAAAAAGGCCCTAACCCTTGAAAGTACCACCTCTCACATAGGTAAAGTAACTAGGAAGATCCCCTGATATGAATAGATCCCTAGAAATATCTTTGATGCTAGGAAGGTATCGACGGGATATCCCTTCAACCGACTTTGTGCGACCTCATGATTAACTTCAGTGTGAGCGGAGCCTCTTGATCTTTTCAATTATACAATGGATTTCTCCACTCTCTTTCTTAGACACATATGTTGTTTTAATTGCCTTGAAGAAGTTTACTCACAAAACCCTATTCCAAGGCACTAAATCCTAGGCTAGTTTGTGTACCCTAGAAAATAAAATTGTGACTAATCAATTTTAAGATATAGCGTTAATTTTAATGGTTGTGATTACTCAAAAAGGTATGGTAGTGAAACTCGTGATGTTATGACTCTGTAAGAAAATTAAATATGAAAACAATGCAAATTTCTAACTTTAACTTTCAATGAATGATATGCCTCTAAAAACCAATTCAACTTTCAAATTCAACTCTGCAATTCAGAAGTAAAAATGTAATACTTCACTATATGCACTAAGCTAATGAAAAGGATTCAAAACACAAAAGTGCCAAGAAATGCAAAATGCGTATTTTTATGTATTTTCAATATAATAAAACTGAAAAATTCATGGACTGAAAAGTAACTTGATATATAGCCTTACTGTGTATAGAAAAATATAACTTGAGTGGGATACCAAGAAGAAAAACACCCATCCCAATGTATAAGGAAAATAAAAAATGAAAAGATGATGAGAAAGACTTCGCCCATAAATTCAACCAAAGATGGGTTTCTTTTCATCCCACAAGCACTTAATAGGAACTACAAAGACCTAAGAAGGCTCAAAAAACATCAAATCCCACCCAACAGTCACCAGACTCAAGGTTCAACTCTAATAGTGCACCAACAAACCCTAACTATTGGCCCTTTAGCCAAAACCTACAAAGAAGATGCAGTCTCACCCAAAGAAGCAATAGCGGGTTGCAGGACATAGGTGTCTACAACCAGAGGAAATGCAAAGTGGATCTAGGACAACAACACACAACAATCTAGATTTTCCTTACCCTTCCTAAGCTTACTTCATAGGTTATATCTTTGATCTAACACAATAATGCAATAAAAATATATCATATGGATAATAACACAACATCAATCACAAAGAACAACAAGATATATGTGGTTCATCCTCTACCTAGGGCTACGTCCACATAACTCTGTTTCTTGATATATTAGATGAAAACATACAGTTCTATCTGTGCACTTAGCTGTAGATCTCTCTCTCTCTCTCTTCCTCTCTTCCCTCCCCGCGCACCCAGTTGCAAGGTTGATCTTCATACCTAGTTGAAGATCTTACAATATAGAATCAATATCTTCCTCAACAATAGTAATAGAAGTGACTAACAATCAATTATCGAGCAACCCTCTCGACTCTCCTAGACCTTTATTTATACATAAAATGACCACAGTCTAGGTATAAAAACCCTAGGTCCAAAACCCTAGGTCCACTTGGCCTGTGCTTTAAGGGATTTTCCAGCCTCTCTTTCCTTCTTTTCTGCGAGGTGATCCAAAGCACTCATTGATGTCTTCTTCCACTTGTTGAGTTTCCCATGGTCCAGTCTCCTTACTTCTTTAACTTCCTTGATTTTCTCTTCCAATAGCTAGATTTTCCTTTCTTTTCTCCTTCTTTTCCCACTTCGACCCTTGCTTCATTTATGTGCCTTCTGCGTAGTTTGTGCTTTGCCTTTCTTCCTTAATATTCACTTCCTTACATAAACAAGGGCCAACAAGCCCCCAACATTCACATGTGACTCATCCTGAGTAACTGCAAGACTGAACCTTTTGTTTTACTTTGACTATCAACTGAGCAAAGAAGCTTGTGATTTCTGCTCGGTCCATCCCTTTCTTGTGCAGACTGTCTTTTCTATGTTTGGTAACCAGTTTCAACTGCACCTGGTACCTAGACCCTTCTTTCTTTGTGTTTACTGAGAGATGTGGGGCAGTTGGTTATCATAATACAATTTCAATCAGCTCCCATTAACCAAACCTTCTTTCCATTCTACATTAAGGGTCTTCAACTGCACAACTCTTCCTTTTGTAACATAGGCAACCACAAATGTCCCAAGCCAATGTTCCTAAATTTCCTTGGATGCTTCTTGAACTTGTTGTCATATAACAATACCAAATATCCCTTCTTAAATGCTTTCATCCTTGTTATCACTAAAATTTCGTTCGCAAATGGTTACAAGAATCCAGCATCGGTAAACAGTTATGAGGCCACCCATGGACCAAAATTACCACAAAAGCATTTCCAAAAGGTCCAAAACTATACAACAAGTGATAAAATTAAAGCGTGCTATGACTACATAGGGCGCCTGCACACATGCGCAAAACATGTAGGAAAAGAGCACATTACAGAAATGTAGGAAAAGAGCACATGCACTCGATGCATGACTGTGGTCGCTAAAAGTTGTGCAGATTTGAGAACGGTGCATTTATGAGATTGGTTGGCCTCCCACCCACTTCTGGTTTAGCTTCCAAGTTGATTTAACACTCAAATCTCGACTGGATCCGACTGGGTGGCTAGTCAAAGACCTAAAAATTTCCTAATTATCCCCTTTTCACACTACAAGTTGGTTTCACAATACCTCAAAGAGGTGCTATAAAACAAGGCCGTGAGTGCACTTCATTTTCAAGGAATTCAATAGCAAAGTTATGTTGTCGCTATTCTCTTGAGGAATCCTCTATTCTCATTAAGAGTATACTAGCACCATTACATTGGGCAATCCATCTCACCTCTTGAGTGGATTAGCTTGGAATTCTTTCACCATTTCATTCAAAGTTGTAAGAAGAGCTTGTTTGTGGGGGTCCAAGAGCCCTCCCTTGAAGGAAGAAGGGACTCATAGTCCTCTTTCTTCTTGGTGTTTTCTTTCACTAATGTAATCTTTGCCATTGGTGACACGAATCTTATTGGTTTTTTGTTCTTATGTCGTTATGCTCAATAGTTTAGTTGTTCTTTTATTTCTTAGTTTATTTCTTATTTGTTCTTTTATATTTCCTTCTCTAACCCTTTTCCTTTACAGCTGTCTTGCTTAGCTAACCCAACTAATCTTGTAAGCACCTCTGTTTTTCTCACTTAGGTGACGAAAGAGGTGCAACAAATTGGAAAATCCACTATGGAAAGGTATTAATTTTCTGACCCATTTGGGTTTTTAAAGCTCTTCTTTTTGTTTATTTAACCTGCAAGTGCATTAACCGGCCCAAGCCGACCTACAAAACATCCAATTCCAAGTTGAATTGAGAGAATTCCATCTGGAATTTCCTTCACGACAGTGTGTCAGTTGTGCGCGAGTTTATTCGCCCACAGTCGCGCATCGTGCACACATGCGCCAAAATCACAGTGTTGTTCTGTGCACCTGCACCCAAAAGCACATTTTAGTTTGCACATGAGCACTTAGTGCGCCTTTGTCTACACTGAAACCTGTGCACCTGTGTAGAAACATACACATTGTAAGGTTTTTTGTGATTTGGGGAAGGCCCCTAGCCTTCTTAAAAGTGATTTAATACATATTGTAATCTGCAACACACTTAGTTCCCTCTTCATATAAAGGGATTAGTCAAAAAACATAGGTACTTAGGGGGTTTAAAATCATTATTTCCTCTTTTTTCTTTCATTTTGCCACATGGATGGCTTCCTTTGACTAAAAGTATAAGTCAAAATCATTTGTAAACACATCAAACTTGCATTGGGACCAGAAGTTGGATAACAATCATTTAGTATGCTCTTATCTCACACCTCAAAGCGACCTTGAGAATCAGAAAGAGGTTGTAGGACAATTTCATCTCCCTTAAAAAGATTAAAACCTTTAGGAGAGGACAACATCCCCCTTGGGACACCTCTTAGTTTATTTTTCAAACACATCTTAAGATTGTAACAGGCCTATACATACCCACATGCTACAAAGATAGGATAGTGTTGAAATTTACTTTCTTAGATCAAATCACTAGGAAAGTTTAAAGGTTTTGTAACGGGCCCATACATTCTCACATGATCACAATCTAGGACATTTTCAAAGCTTTTTCTTAGATTCAATCATAGCGAGTTAAAGGAATAGTAAAAGACCCACATGTCCACATGCTAGTTTCCTAGGGACTTTTGAATTATGCAAGGTTGTACCAAAGGCATTTAGTTAATTAGGTAATCAAAACTTGTAAGGACCAAGTGAAGTCCACATGTAGCAAGGTGACACCTAATTCATGAAAACATTGGCACACTTTCACTCATTCACACACAAAAGTCACTTATCACTCACATAGTTTTCTTCTCGAAATGTGGAGGTCAAAGTAAGTTTCCTCCAAAGGGATTCCGAAACACCCCACCCTTTTCTTGAGGAAACTATCCACTCCAATTTAATTTCAATGAGGTTGGTTCACACCCCCAATCTCTCAAACAACCACATCGAAATTTTTTCTAAAAACTCACTAAGTTTTCCTCCACAGGAGATGACAAAAGAAATTTTTAGTCTAGGTAGGATTTCAAGGATAGGCATCCAAATAACTCCCTGTTATCTAGTTCTCACATTGTCAAAACAATAGAAGTTGTCAAATAGGGAACTAAAAATCCTCCAAGTCAAGTGTTCCTAACATCATAAGGCAGGGAGATACCCGTAAAGGGTTGCAGGCCAAGGCCTGGTTGTTCTGTGCATCCCCCCTTGAGGCACCTACCTCTTGGATGAGATCCAGCCTGTGACCCACTTCTTAGGCCGAAAATCTAAATGTCTCACTTTGACCGAGGTACCTAGTGACCAAATTTTAGGACATCTACACAGGTGTCAATTGTGGGTTGCAATTGCACCTTGATTGGATTTTGTGTGGCTATTGGGAAATATTGCCATCTCTTTCGGGATATGCCCCCTTTACCCCTCATTATAACTAATTAAATCATCCTTCACTAGTTTCTCTTGAGGTGACTTCAAACACCACTATTGAGTATTATTGGAAGGTCTAGTGCTATTTAAGAGGAAGGACGTTACGTCTTTTAGGACACGAGCATTTGTTTTCTTTGTTCCCCCACGTGGAAAAAACCCACTTATCCACATATATGCTTCTTTTTTCACAATACTTTATGTATGATTCACTTCTGATTACATTTTGATTTAGATATATATCGTGTTAAGTTCAAAATTTGCAACAAAGGCTCTTGTTTATTTATTTTCTCTCACCACCATTCGAACACATCCACTCAGCTAGTCGGATATCATAGGGGACCCATAGAAACCCCATCATTCCAGACGCTTGCTAAACCTCCCTCCTATTCTAGGGGGAGTTCATAGTCTTTCCAACTCATCAGCACCACCTTCACACACTCCAGTGAGTGCCACTGTCATAGGATTAGCTTTGCCTGGTTCCACATTACTTGGGTCCACTTCCCAAGGTCCTTCATCCACTCTCTCTCATTTACATGGAAGCAGGGGGCCAACTTCCTCTCAAGGGGGAAGTACCAGCCCACCTAGCCCCCCTCAAGGGTCAGGTTCACTTAACACTCACACCATGGCTGGAACTAATCCTCCACCCCCACTACAGATGCCATATTTGACCTCTATTAACATACGATATCTAATCAAACTCACAAATGATCCTATATTGCATGACCCCACATGGCCTGCAATGCCTACCAAACTACCTTCAGACATTCCCAAGTTTGAAGGAAAGGCAGGGGATGACCCCGCCAACCATGTCATGACTTTCCACCTATGGTGCTCTTCCAACAACATTATGGATGAGTCCATCAGACTACGATTATTTCAATGCACACTCACTGGCCCATCAACCAAATGGTATGTAGATGAAAAATCAGGTTCCCATACAACTTTCGAGTCCTTGGCCAAAGCGATTTTTACCTTATTCCAATTACCAATCCGCCATGACAACGGTCTTAAACTACTCTCTAATTTCAAACAAACCTCAGCCACACATATCATCGATCACATTCATGAGTGGCATAGACAACGTAGTTTGTGCAAAGCCGAAACCACCAAACAACAGTGTCTTGTCTGGTTTCTCATATCACTTGTCTCTCTCCTCGGTAAAGATGTAGATTCCACCTTCCCTCAATCAGAAGAAGAAGCCATCAGTAAATCTCAACAATACGACCTCAACTATTCACAGTTAAGGTACTTATACACAGTACTTCCTAATCTCCCAAAACTTGTGCCCTTCGGTCAAGACAAACACGGGATGTCTCACTCAGTAGACAGATTGATTGGTAATACCACGCACCACAGCCCACACCCCCCACAACCACCAATGTATGGCACAAATCAATATCCACCGGCATATGGGGGAACCTCGTATTACCCCCCACCTACCCAGCACCCCCAATAAACCCACCTATCCAAACAAGCTCTTGTACTCCCTCTACCTCAGCTTATACTCTAAGTACTACCGAAAGTGCCACGCCTTCCTATGTATCTTACGAATCACAACTCCCACACAATCCATACTTTCCATTCCCTGGTCCTCCACAACCCATGGCTCCTCCACACCCTCATGCTGGGGTGAATTTTGTTCAACCCTCTCCCCTTTAGCAATATCAAAATTTTGAAAAACTGAATACAGAAAATCCAACCCATCAGTCGAATAATGCCAAAAAGAAAGGGAAAGACAGGAACAATAACAACCCAGGTCAAGGTAGGAATCACCCCCAAAAGAACCAACCTACTAGGGGAAAACAAAATCTAGGCAATCAAAACCCCCAGGGGGGCAATAACAACAGGTGTCAAGGGAGAAATAACAATACTATTAAAACCACCTTCCCTTGTGCCCTTTGCGGTGAGTTCAGTCATTACACTCATCATTGCCCCAAAATTGTTGATTTTAAATGGTTGAAAGACTCAGGCAGTCTACCACATCCTCCAGCACTACCTACCCCTCAGCAGGCCCCATAACAATATGTGCATCAACCCCCCCAATCATGCTGCAGAATCCCATTCCGCACCAGGGTGTGATGAACACCCAATAGGACATGTAGCCTACCCCACCATAGTTGGGGCAGTACCTCAATCCAAACAATCCCGCAAATCGTACTATCTTCCTAACTAGTGAGAAACAAATCCTTCTGCAAACACGTAATCGTCAATACTGTGCACCCACAGAGTCCCCTCCCATTCCCCCAGAAACATTCCCAACACCAACAGGACCCCCATTGGTGATTCCTCGCCCTAACGCAGAACCACCTCTTCGCATCCCTCGCATCCCATTGTGCAGGAATGTCCACAACCCACAGGATAGGGTGGCTCATAATTACAGTTTGGTTGATGACTTAGCACAATCCTCATCTACCACGTTAGTCTTAGAATTCCTTCAAACTTCTCCCACTCAGTGAAAATCATTACTTTTTGAGTTGGGGGCAGTCAACCCCACGAATACTCGACTCGTCACATTTGATCTTGACAGCAGAGAACCTCGACTCCCCACTCTAATCGCTTTTCAAATCCCAATAAAAATTTGGAACATTACAGTTCATCGGTGCATCATCGATGAAGGAGCATCCACATGCATCATGTCCAAGTCTGTATGGCAGAAAATTGGTTCCCCTGAACTCATCCCATCTTCCATTACCTTAAGAGCTTATGACAGTTGACCATCATCTACTAAAGGGCTCTTCCAAAATGTCCCTGTAGAACTCGGGGGCAAGACTATCCTCATCGACATTGAAGTTATCGATGCCCCACTCGATTACAATATCTTGTTCGGTCGTAGCTACATGTACACTATGAAGCCAATTGCCTCCTTCATCTTTCAAACCATGATGTTCCCCCACAACGCGAAGATCATCATAATTGACCAAGTTTCGCATTACGAGCCTAACCCTTCTACCAACATCGATAACATTCTCCCCCTTGTCCATACTCACCCTGAGACATACCCACTCATTGAAATGGGTCATGGGATTTTCAAAGACCCATCATTGTTAGGAACTTACCATGGTGCACCACTGCTCCTTCATCCTTCCAATCACGTATGTTTCGTATCATCCAATGGAACTAACATAGAGGATACCCTTCCTCCTAGGGAAGCTTCTATCATATATGACATCCCACTAGTCACAAAGCTCCCCCCTCATGAACCTACTGTGAACTCATCAACTCCACCAGTTCACGATTTCACCTCTCCCCAAGGCCATATCCCAGTTTGGGAGACAGTTCCCCAAGCCATTACTCAAATCCCCTTCTTCTACCCTCCACCTAGCGTACAATCTTTCCAAGTAGCTGCCACGCTTACCCTACCTAATATGGTGTTAGAAATTCTAGTTTGGTATTTACATCCACCAGAGATGGTCCCTCAACCATCCCCTCCCCCCCAAATGAAAGGAGTCCTAATGACGATTCCCATACTCACTCCCACCATATCCTCTACACCCCCACTCACTAACCTCCCTGCCACAGCTGGGGGCAGGTGAAAGAAGAAGGAGCCCAGAGCTCCACTTCCCCCATGCATCCAACCTCCTTGCATGCTATGTGAGAAAGATGGACACCAAACCAACAAATGCCCATCTCTACCCAAGTTACGGAACCTGATTCCACTCAATCAAACACCATCAACGCTCACCACTATAGCAAGTACTGCCACTACCTCCCGTCACTCAAGTAGTTAAGGTTTGTGAACCAAATTCGCTTGTGTTATATGTTCAAAATATGGCCATTATAAACACCATTGCCCACCACCACCTCACTTCTAGCAGACATTAGTCGCAATACACCAAAGCTTCCAGAACGAACCCAATATAGCTACATCATCCCTACCAAAAATCAATGACATCCATTATGTCACAACCTCAATCAATGAATGTATGAGATGCCCTTGCTCTCTATGTGAATCCTTAGATAATTTTACATATCAATGTCCTACGATCATTGAATACAGGCAATGCCAGATGGCCCTGGTTCACACCCCTGCACACCCTACAGGATTGATGGTTGACATTACCTCACCACTTGAGATTATTCATATCATTTCTCCTAAACCAGAGGCACTCCCTATACCTCTATGGTTCTTGGATGACTTATCTGAGAATTTACCACCAAATCTCCCCAATTCTCCCATACATTTCGCTACAGAAATTTTACACCCAACTACCACTGGTACTCCTCAGTACTTCAATATTTGGTTTATGTCGAGTGAACCATCGCAATCTCATTACGTCATTCCCCCTACCTCTTCTTCACCTGAAGATAACCACACGATGATAGTCACCGATATCACTCTTTATGATCCCTTGTATTCCCACCAATTCCACTGTGACAAGAACATGCTCGAAGAGTTAAACACCCCTGACTACCCATGGGATGCACTACACCACAGAGTGCTCTTCTTTCCACAGGAAGCCTCCACGCCTCCTAACCAACACCCCATATACGTAGTCAAAGCCAAGGATTTTATCCCATCAGGGCATATCGACTAGTTCAACAACCCCATTCTTGCCCCTGATGCTTTTGAAGAAGGAAACATGGCCAACATCTCCTCAACCATCAAAATCAATATTTCCATCAAAAATGGAGTCGTTGAGGAAATCACGATTGGCGCCACTTGCACTCCTCAAGAAATCACTGCCTATAAATCCGTCTTCCATGAATATCGAGACATTTTTGCCTTCTCATACACATAGATGCCTGGCCTTGATCCTTCTATTGTCAAACATCGCATAGACACCTGGCCTGAAATTACACCATTTCGTAAAAAACAATGATCGCTACACCCATCCAAAGCAGCAGCCATTAAAGCTAAGATTGATAAATTACGCGCGGTTGGGTTCATCTACCCCATCACCTATACCTCATGGGTTTCCAACCCTGTACTTGTTAACAAAAAATAGGGCACTATCCGCATCTACATGTACTTTCATGATCTCATTCACGCATGTCCCAAAGACAACTTTCCAAAGCCTTTCATCAATCAGATTATCGATGACTGCACAGGCCATGAGGCTCTGTCCTTCACGAACAGTTTCTCTAGTTATAATCAAATCCAAATCCACCCAACCGATCAAAACAAAACTGCATTTACCACCCCTTGGGGTACGTTTATGCATCGTGTCATGCCTCATCCTCCCGAAATCTCCAGATCTCCTCTGAATACCTCTTTTCCAGTCACTCTAGCAACAAGTACAAATGAGGTGGCAATGTGGGCCCTACAACTATATATAGGCCTTTCCACCAAACTTCCAAACACCATTATGGGAGCTCTGGTTGTCCATTTTTCAATCCGTCTTTAGCCACATGATTAGCATCCCATCATCTACATCAATATAGTCCCCAGGCTAGTTTTTATCCTTAGCCCCCGTGGTGCCATTTTTTCATACCCCATCTAGGTACGCATGCTCATGTTCAAAATTATCAAATAAATGCTTGTATGTTCGATTCTCTTAAGATATTGTTCACGTTGGGTATTTGGTTTTCATGTGTGTAGGTACTTGGTCATCATACATCAACACAACCCCTTTAGGTATATAATCATCACTGGCATGTAATCATTCCCTTTGAATCTCAATTGCATCTCCAGTCACACCCTCTGACATTTTCCTCTAGGATCCCCATCTTCGGCTCTGCAGTACCGACACCTCCATTTGCATCTTAGGTACTATCACCTGGTAGCACTCTCCCCCACATGAGTTGTCTCATTCATAGCACCCTTTTGCACTTTGACACTCATGTTGTTTTTCAACCCTTTGGGGATGGGAGTCCTGATAGTCTTACATCATGTTGCGAATCATCTACATACTCCTTCTCCTCATTTTTCTAGCTTTCCCAATGGACACTCGGATTATCTCTTCAAGGTTCTATGTTTACTACACCTCCATAGTATCATGAACCCTGCACTTCACCCACAATCAGTTTTCCCCTCTACAAATTTCCCTCCATTTCATCTACCTCATACAGAAACCCACCCATGGGGCCCCCACCTTCCACCAATTCTCCAAGCTAATTATGCCCTAACCGGCCCAACCATATTACATTGGGGCACCCGTTTCTGTATTTGTACACTTATCCCAAATTATTCTTTATTTGTTTGGTAAATTGTAAAAATCCTTTGTTTCCAGCATTTACATATATTTTTTCATCACCTTTGGTGACCTTCTTCCCTTTTTGGAAAACACAACCCATGTCGCCCTTGGTTTGCGCACTCCTTATCATCTACCCCTGTTGACATCATCCATATACTCTGAGTATCCCAAACTTACCTTTGCCCTCTAAGTTTGTTCACGTTGTCCCGCCTCTGGCACAACTTATCCCACATCTTGTTGTCCCCCTGATACTCGACCTAGTTGAACAGTTGCGGCCACTTATACTTCGCATATATCCCCAACCAAGGGCAGTCTTGAGTCTTCATACATCTTAACTTTGATCATATACCTCCTCCAGTTCCTAACCTCACCTACTAGATTTCATGAAGCCCTTTTCTTTTGGGAGTCACGTCCCCCTTTTGTCGACATCGGCATAGCTTTCCAGAAGGGCGACAGTATCTTGACTCTCATTACATTTCGAATGAGAGGTCTCAGACGACACAGGGAGATGCACAATTTCTCCCTGCTGTCGTTGACCCCCGTAACATTCAACTTCAACACTTTTTCATGTTACAGTGGGTCTTACTTTGCGACTATTGTAGTTATTTCTTATATTTGTCGAAGACCTCTGAACTTGGCTAGGCTATCAATGCCTACAGAATCCGTGATATTTCTTACAGATGTCACTGCCTACTGTTCAAAGTATGTCCCTCCATAGAATTGTCTTCTACCTTTATCACAACTTCCCCCAAGGGCGCTGCAGTTGTCTAAATCAACACACCATTCCTTTTTTCATTACATGACACGAGCATGGAGCAAGCCTGCCTCATTTGTACAAAGCTTATTTTTACACACCTTATGGAAGGTTGGGTTCTATAGGTTCCCTTCACCCTCCAATTGGTAACTCTTGACACTCTCACTATTGCTCTCTCTTACAACGCCACTCTCAGTAGAAGAAACATTGATGAATTTTGGCTATACAAATGCTCCTAACCTCATCCATCAGGGGGCATCTGTTATCACTGAAATTTCGTCTGCAAATGGTTACAAGAATCCAACATCATCAAACAGTTATGAGGTCACCCATGGACCAAAATTACCACAAAATCATTTCCAAAAGTTCCAAAACTATACAACCAGTGATAAAATTAAAGTGTGTTATGAATACACAGGGCGCGCGTGCACATGCGCAAAACAAAAACGAAGGAAAAGCGCACATGCGCGACTCTGGTTGCTAAAAGTTGCACACATCCGAGAATGATGCATTGATGAGATTGGTTGGCCTCCCATCCACTTCTGGTTCAGCTTCCAAGTTGATTTGACACCCAAATCTCGACTAGATCTGACTGGGTCGCTGGTCAAAGACCTAAAACTTCCCTAATTAGCCTCTTTTCACACTACAAGTTGGTTGCACATTACCTCAAAGAGGTGCTATAAAACAAGGCCATGGGTGCACTTCATTTTCAAGGAATTCAATAGCAAAGTTATGCTGCTACTATTCTCTTGAGGAATCCTCTATTCTCATTAAGAGTATACTAGCACCATTACATTGGGCAATCCATCTCACCTCTTGAGTGGATTAGCTTGGAATTCTTTCACCATTTCATTCAAATTTGTAAGAAGAGCTTGTTTGTGGGGGTCCAAGAGCCCTCCCTTGGAGGAAGAAGGGACTCATAGTCCTCTTTCATCTTGGTGTTTTCTTTCACTAATATAATCCTTGCCATTGGTGACATGAGTCTTATTGGTTTTTTGTTCTTATGTCCTTATGCTCAATAGTTTAGTTGTTATTTTATTTCTTATTTTAATTCTTAGTTGTTCTTTTATATTTCTTTCTCTAACCCTTTTCCTTTACATCTATCTTTCTTAGCTAACCCAACTAATCTTGTAAGCACCTCTGTTTTGGTCACTTAGGTGACGAAAGAGGTGCAACACTCCTAATATGTCTATCATGGTAAGCCTTTTATCTTTCTTTCTATACATGTTGATGAAATCCTACAATAAACCTGTCTTCTTCCAGTTCGAGCAACTGCGCAATCCTATCATGAACATCATCGATGTCATCCAAACCTGTAAATGTTGAAATTATTAAACTAGCAACCAAGTATTCCATAGGTACCAATGCTTCTAAGCCATATATCGACAAAAGAGGGGTCTTCCTTGTTAACTTCTTGAAGGTAGTTATCTAGGCCCATAATACTATTGGAATTATTGAATCCCAGTCATCTTTGTTAACACTAAAAATATTAGTCAGTTTTGTCTCCAAGATCTTACTAAAGGTTTCGATTGTACCATTCGCCTGTGGGTGGTATGGAGTGCTCTTCTGATGGTGAGCTTCAAATTCATGAGTCAAGGCTTCAATAGTTTTTTTGATGAAATGTGTGCCTTGATCACTGATGAGGATCTTCGGGCATCCAAACCTGGTTATAATATCTTCAAAAATGAATTGTGCAACTATAGCAGCACTAAAGTATTTAATTTCTCTTGCTTCTACCCATTTGGTCAAATACTATGTCGCAGTGATAATGTATCTCACTCCTGTGCACCTTTCTAGTGGGTTAATACATCTCACAAAGTCAATGGCCCATTTCTTGAATACTTGTAATGTCAATTGTGGTGCCAAAGGCATCTCATCCCTTCTAGAAGGCTTCCCTACTCTTTGACATACGTCGTAGGCTCTGTAGTATTCTTTAGCATCCTTATGTAAAGTAGGACACCAGAGGCCAGATCTGAGAACCTTCTTTGTTGTTACTTTCCCTGCGTAATGTCCTCCTGCGATGCCTTCATGCACTTCTGCAAGAATCAATGGTCTTTTTTCCTCCATAACACATCTCCTTAAGATCTCATCTAGTCCCATCTTATATAATTGTGTAGCTATGAGTTGAAAATCTGCAGCGCGGACTACCAACTATTTCTTTTGAATGACTGTGTACTCGTGAGGTGCCATTCCTATGGACATGAACTGAACTATCTCGACAAAGTGATCATCAACTTTCCTGATGGACAACAACTGTGCATATGGTAGTCTGTCCTCCAAGCTGGTAGGTTCCTCTCCATGTTCCAACCTGGATAAGTGATCAAGTCCTTTATTCATTCTTCCTTGCTTGACCACAATTTCAAAATCATACTCCTAGAATAGTAGTATCCATACGCATATTCTTCTCCCCAAGACTGGCTTGTTGACTAAGTATTATAATGTAGAATGATCAGTGAACATCTTAAAATGTCCTCCCAACAAATAGTGTCTAAATTTCTGTAGCACACAAACCATAGCCAAGCCTTCTCTTTCAGTCGTCGTGTAGTTCCTCTCAGCTATAGAGAGCTTCCTTCTAGAAAAGGCTATGGGGTGGTCAATGTCTCTTGTACTCGAATGTGCTAAGACTACTCCTAATGCAATGGATGAGGCATTGACATGAACATTGAACTCCTTACTCCAATCTGGAAAAACCAAGATTGGCGCAGTGACCATTTTTTGCTTTACTGTGTCGAAACTCTGTTGGCATTCTTTTGTCCATTAGAACTTACTTTCTTTCTTCAATAGCTTCTCCATAGGTGTTTTTATCTGTGCATAACCATTAATAAACTTCCTATAGTATCTAGTGTGCCCCAGGGATTATTTTAAGGATGCAAATTTATTTTAAAATGTAGAAACCTTGGCAAATATTACTAATCCTTCATATGTCAACTATAAATCATTGGCGATATTTTTGTAAAAATACTCAAATTTCTAATGCTTTTATAAATTTTTTATAAAATTTTGGCGATTTTTAAGGTCAAATAATTTTATCCTATAGAATTTGGGCGAATCATTTTTAAAAGAGCGAATCTAATTTTTGGAAAACCATGGAAAATTAGCCCATGAGAGAAATTTAGCCCCTAATATCATCCTTGGTGTGCCCTAATGCAGTGTGTAGCTGTTTAATAGAAGTGGGAGGTGGTAGATCGACAATGATGGAAATATTTATTTAACTGGAACTATAGAGACCTAAGAAGGCTCAAAAAACATCAAATCCCACCCAACAGTCACTAGACCAAGTGCTAGCACAAGGGCAGACCCGAGGTTCAACTCTAACAGTGCACCAACAAACCCTAACTATTGGCCCTTTAGGAAAAACCTACGAAGAAGATACAGTCTCACCTGAAGAAGCAATAGTGGGTTGCAGGACATAGGTGTCTACAACTAGAGGAAATGCAAAGTGGATCTAGGACAACAACACACAGCAATCTAGATTTTCCTTACCCTTCCTAAGCTTACTTCATCGCTTATATCTTTGATCTAACATAATAATGCAACAGAAATATATCATATGGATAATAACACAACATCAATCACAAAGAACAACAAGATATATGTGGTTCACCCTCTACCTAGGGCTACGTCCACATAACTATGTTTCTTGATATATTAGATGAAAACATACAGTTCTATCTATGCACTTAGCTGAAGATCTGTCTCTCTCTTCCTCTCTTCTCTCCCTGTGCACCCAGCTGCAAGGTTGATCTTCATACCCAGTTGAAGATCTTACAATACATAATCAATATCGTCCTCAACAATAGTAATAGCAGTGACTAACAATCAATTATCGAGCAACCCTCTCAACTCTCCTAGACCTTTATTTATACATAAAATGACCACAGTCTAGGTATAAAAACCCTAGGTCCACTTCACACATGCTTTAAGGGCTTTGTCGGCCTCTCTTTCCTTCTTTTCCGCGAGGTGATCCAAAGCAATCATTGATTTCTTCTTCCGCTTGTTGAGTTTCCCATGGTCCCGTTTCCTTACTTCTTTATCTTCCTCGATCTTCTCTTCCAACAGCTAGATTTTCTTTTCTTTTCTCCTTCTTTTCCCATTTCGACCCTTGCTTCATTTATGTGCCTTCCGCATAGTTTTTGCTTCACCTTTCTTCCTTAATATTCACTTCCTTACATAAACAAGGGCCAACGGGCCCCCAACACTCACATGTGACTCCTCCTGAGTCACAGCAAGACTGAACCTTTTGTTTTACCTTGACTATCGACTGAGCAAAGTAGCCTGTGCTTTCTGCTCGGTCCATCCCTTTCTTGTGAAAACTGTCTTTTTTGTGTTTGGTAACCAATTTCAACTGCACCTGGTACCTAGACCCTTCTTTCTTTTCTTTTACTGAGAGATGTGGGGCAGCTGGTTGTCATAATACAATTTCAATCAGTTCCCATTTACCAAACCTTCTTTCCATTCTACATTAAGGGTCTTCAACTGCATAGCTCTTCCTTATATAACATAGGCAACCATAAATGTCCCAAGCCAATGTGTCCTGAACTTCCTTGGATGCTTCTTGAACTTGCTATCATATAACAATACCAAATCTCCCTTCTTAAATGCTTTCCTTCTTGTTATCACTGAAATCTCGTCCACAAAAGGTTACAAGAATCCATCATCGTCAAACAGTTATGAGGTCACCCATGGACCAAAAATACCACAAAAGCATTTCCCAAAGGTTCAAAACTATACAACTAGTGATAAAATTAAAGTGTGCTATGACTACATAGTGCGCGTGCATACATGCGCAAAACAGAAATTCAGGAAAAGAACACATGAGCCCGATGCATGACTGTGGTCGCTAAAATATGTGCACATCTAAGAATGACACATTTATGAGAATGGTTGGCCTCCCACCCACTTCTGGTTCAGCTTCCAAGCTGATTTGACACCCAAATCTCGACTGGATCCGACTGGGTGGCTGGTCAAAGACCTAAAAATTCCCTAATTAGCCTCTTTTCACACTACAAGTTGGTTGCACAATACCTCAAAGAGGTGCTATAAAACAAGGCCATGGGTGCACTTCATTTTCAAGGAATTCAATAGCAAAGTTATGATGTTGCTATTCTCTTGAGGAATCCTCTATTCTCATTAAGATTATACTAGCACCATTACATTGGGCAATCCATCTCACCTCTTGAGTGAATTAGCTTGGAATTCTTTCACCATTTCATTCAAAGTTGTAAGAATAGCTTGTTTGTGGGGGTCCAAGAGCCCTCCCTTGGAGGAAGAAGGGACTCATAGTCATGTTTCTTCTTGGTATTTTCTTTCACTAATATAATCCTTGCCATTCATGACACGAGTCTTATTGGTTTTTTGTTCTTATGTCCTTATGCTCAATAGTTTAGTTGTTCTTTTATTTCTTAGTTTAACTCTTAGTTGTTCTTTTATATTTCTTTCTCTAACCCTTTTCCTTTACAAATGTCTTTCTTAGCTAACGCAACTAAGCTTGTAAGCACCTCTCTTTTTCTCACTTAGGTGACGAAAGAGGTGCAACAGATTGGCCACTCCACCGGGGAAAGGTATCAATTTCCTAACCCATTTGGGGTTTTATTGCTCTTCTTTTTTTTTATTTAACCTCCAGGTGCGTTAACCGGCCAAGCCAACCTCCAAAATATCCAATTCCAAGTTGAATTGAGAGAATTCCATCCAGAATTTCCTTCACGACCGTGTGTTATTTGTGTGCGGGTTTATTGGCCCACAGTCGCACATCGTGCACACGTGCGCCAAAATCACAGTGTTGTTTTGCGCACCTGCGCCAAAAATCCCATTTCGGTCTGTGCACAGGCGCTCAGTGCACCTCTGTCTACATTGAGACCCATGCACCTATGCATAAAAATACACATTTTAAGGTTTTTTGTGATTTGGGGAAGGCCCCTAGCCTTCTTAAAACTGATTTCATGCATATTCTAATCTGCACCACACTTAGTTCCCTCTTTATATAAAGGGATTAGTCAAAACACATAGGCACTTAGGGGGTTTAAAATCATTATTTCCTCTTTTTGCTTTCATTTTTCCACATGGATGGATTCCTTTGACTAAAAGTATAAGTCGAAATCATTTGTAAACACATCAAACTTGTATTGGGACCAAAAGTTGGATAAAAATCATTTAGTATGCTCTTTTATCACGCCTCAAAGCGACCTTGAGAATCAGAAAGAGGTTGTAGGACAATTTCATCTCCCTTAAAAAGATTAAAACCTTTAGGAGAGGACAACAACCCCCTTGGGACTCCTCTTAGTTTATTTTTCAAGCACACATTAAGATTGTAATGGGCCCATACATGCCCACATGTTACAAAGATAGGATAGTGTTGAAATCTACTTTCTTAGATCAAATCACTAGGGAAGTTTAAAGGTTTTGTAACGGGCCCATACATGCTCACATGATCACAATCTAGGATAGTTTCAGAGCTTTTTCTTAGATTAAATCACAATAGGGAGTTAAAGGAATAGTAAAGGACCCACATGTCCACATTCTAGTTTCCTAGGGACTTTTGAATTACACAAGGTTGTACCAAAGGCATTTAGTTAATTAGGTAATCAACACTTGTAAGGACCAAGCGAATTCCACATGTAGCAAGGTGACACTTAATTCATTAAAACATTGGCAAACTTTCACTCATTCACACACAAAAGTCACTTATCACTCACATAGTTTTCTTCTTGAAACGTGGTGGTCAAAGTAAGCTTCCTCCAAAGGGATTCCGAAACACCCCACCCTTTTCTTGATGAAACTATCCACTCCCATTTAATTTCAATGAGGTTGGTTCATGCCCCCAATCTCTCAAACAACCACATCTAAATTTTTTCTAAAAACTCACTAAGTTTTCCTCCACAAGAGGTGCCAAAAGAAATTTTTTATCTAGGTAGGATTTCAAGGATAGGCATCCAAATAAATCCCTGTTATCTCGTTCTCACATTGTCAAAACAATAGAAGTTGTCAAATAGGGAACTAAAAATCATCCAAGTCAAGTGTTCCTAACACCATAAGGTAGGGAGATACCCATGAAGGGTTGAAGGTCGAGGTCCGGTTGTTCTGTGCGTCCCTCCATGAGAAACCCACCTCTTGGATAGGATCCAGCTCGTGACCCATTTCTTAGGATGAAAATCTAAATGTATCACTTTCACCGAGGTACCTAGTGACCAAATTTTAGGACATCTACCCAAGTGGCAATTGTGGGTTGCAATTGCACCTTGATCGGATTTTTTGTGACTATTAGGAAATATCAAGAGCTCCTTCAGGATATGCCCCCTTTACCCCTCATTATAACTGATTATTTCATCCTTCACTAGTTTCTCTTGCGGTGACTTCAAACCCCACTGTTGAGTACTATTGGAAGGTCCAATGTTATTTGAGAGGAACGACGTTAAGTCTTTTAGGACAAGAGCATTTGTTTTCTTTGTTCCCCCACACAGAAAAAACCCACTTATCCACATATATGCTTCTTTTTTCACAATACTTTATGTATGATGCACTTCTGATTACATTTTGATTTAGATATATATCGTGTTAAGTTCAAAATTTGCAGCAAAGGCTCTTGTTTATTTATTTTCTCTCACCACCATTCGCACACATCCACTCAGATATAAGGACATCATAGGGGACCCATAGAAACCCCGTCGTTCCAGACACTTGCTAAACCTCCCTCCTATTCTAGGGGGAGTTCCTAGTCTTGCCAACTCATCAGCACCACCTTCACACACTCCAGTGAGTGCCACTATCTTAGGCTTGGCTTTGCTTGGTTCCACATTACTTGGGTCCAATTCCCAAGGTCCTCCCTCCACTCGCTCTTCTTTACGTAGAAGTGGGGGGGCAACTTCCTCTCAAGGGAGAAGTACCAACCCACCTAGCACCCCTCAAGGGTCAAGTTCACTGAACACTCACACCATGGCTGGAACTAATCCTCCGCCCCCACTATAGATTCCATATTTCACCTCTCTTAACATACGATATCTAATCAAACTCACAAATGATCCTGTATTGCATGACCCCACATGGCCTGCAATGCCTACCAAACTACCTTTAGACATCCCCAAGTTTGAAGGAAAGGCAGGGGATGACCCCACCAACCATGTCATGACTTTCCACCTATGGTGCTCTTCCAACAACATTATGGATGATTCCATCAAACTACGATTATTTCAATGCACACTCACTGGCCCATCAGCCAAATGGTATGTAGATGAAAAATCAGGATCCCATACAACTTTTGAGTCCTTGGCCAAAGCATTTTTTACCTTCTTCCAATTACCAATCCACCATGACAATGGTCTTGAACTACTCTCTAATTTCAAACAAAACTCAGCCACACATATCGTTGATCACATTCATGAGTGGTGTAGATGACATAGTTTGTGCAAAGCCGAAACCACCAAACAATAGTGTCATGACTAGTTTCTCAGATCACTTGTCTCTCTCCTCGGTAAAGATGTAGATTCTAGCTTCCCTCAATCAGAAGAGGAAGCCATCAGTAAATCTCAACAATATGACCTCAACTATTCACAGTCACGGTACTTATACACAATACTTCCTGATCTTCCAAAACTCATAACATTCTGTCAAGAAACACTCAAAATGTCTCACTCAGTAGAAGAATTGATTGGTAATACCACACACCACAGTCCACACCCCCCACAACCACCAATGTATGGAACACCTCAATATCCACCGGCATATGGGGGACCTCGTATTACCCCCCACACCCTTATCAACAACCATACCCTCTTTCTATCCATCCACCCATCAGTGGGCCACCACCGGCACCCCCAATACACCCACCTATCCAAACAAGTTCCAGTACTCCCCCTACCTTATCTTATACTCTAAGTACTAGCGAAAGCACCATGCATTTCTATGTACCTTACAGATCACAAATCCCACAGAATCCATACTTTTCATTCCCTGGTCCTCCACAACCCATGGCTCCCCCACACCCTCACACTGGGATGAATTTTGGTCAACCCTCTCCCCTTCAGCAATATCAAAATTTTGAACAGGTAAATATGGAAAATCCGACCCATCTGTCGAATAATGCCAAAAAGAAAGGGAAAAACAGGAACAATAACAACCCAAGTGAAGGCAGGAATCACCCCCAACAGAACCAACCTACTGAGGGCATACAAAATCAAGGAAATCAGAACCCCTAGGGGGGAAATAACAACAGGTGTCAAGGGAGAAATAACAATAATATTAAAACCACATTCCCTTGTGCCCTTTGCAGTCAGTTCGGTCATTATACTCATCATTTCCCTCAAATCGTTGATTTAAAATGGCTGAAAGACTTAAGCAATCTA
>ML789037.1:73322-139918 GCA_009831015.1 Picea engelmannii | reverse complement strand
ACCAGGGTGTGATGAACACCCAACAGGACATGCAACCTACCCCACCATAGTTGGGGCAGTACCTCAATCCAAACAATTCCGCGGATCTTACTATCCTCCTCACCAGTGAGGAAGAAATCTTTCTGCAAACACATAATCGTCAATGTTGTGAACCCGCTGAATCTCCTCCCATTCCCCCAGAAATAGTCCCAGCACCAACGGGACCCCCATTGGTGATTCCTCACCCTAATGCAGAACCACCTCTTTGCATCCCTCGCATCCCATTGCACAGGAATGTCCACAACCCACAGGCTAGGGCGGCTCATAATTACAGTTTGGTTGATGACTTAGCACAATCCTTGGGTGCCATGTCAGTCTTAGAAGTCCTTCAAACTTGTCCCACTCAACAGAAATCATTACTTTTCGGCTTGGGGGAAGTCGACCCCGCAAATACTCGACTCATCACATTTGATCTTGACAACAGAGAACCTCGACTCCCCATTCTAATCGCTTTTCAAATCCCAGTAAAAATTTAGAACATTACAGTTCATCGGTGCATCATCAATGAAGGAGCATCCACATGCATCATGTCCAAGTTTGTATGGAAAAAAATTGGTTCCCCCGAACTCATCCCATCTTCCATTACCTTAAGATCTTATGACAGACGACCATCGTCTACTGAAGGGCTCTTTCAAAATGTCCCTATAGCACTCGAGGGTGATACTATCCTCATCGACATTGAATTTATCGAAGCCCCAATCGATTACAATATATTGTTCGATCGTAGCTACATGTATGCTATGAAGGCAGTTGCCTCCTCTGCCTTTTGAACCATGATGTTCCCAAACAACGGAAAGATCATCAAAATTTACAAAGTTTTGCATTATGAGCCTAACCATTCTGCCAACATCGATAACACTCTCCCACTCGTCCATACTCACCCTGAGACATACCCACTCATTGAAATGGGTCCCAGGATTTTAAAAGACCCATCATTGTTAGGAACTTACCATGGTGCACCACCACTCCTTCATCCTTCCAATCAAGTATGTGTTGTATCATCCAATGGAACTGACATAGAGGATACCCTTCCTCCTAGGGAGGCTTCTATCATATCTGACATCCCACTAGTCACAGAACTCCCCCCTCATGAACCTCATGCGAACTCTTCGACTCTACCAATTCATGATTTCACCTCTCCCCGAGGCCATATACCAGTTTGGGAGACAATTCCCCAAGCCATTACTCAAATCCCCTTCTACTACCCTCCACCTAGTGTTCAATCTTTCCAAGTAGTCGCCACACTTACCCTACCTAATATGGTGTTTGAAATTCCAGTTTGGTATTTACATTCACCAGAGATGGTCCCTCAACCATCCCTTCCCCCCCAAATGGAAGGAGTCCTAATGATGATTCCCATACTCACTCCCACCATACACTCTACACCCCCACTCACTAACCTCCCTCCCATAGCTAGGGGCAGGCGAAAGAAGAAGGATCCCAGAGCCCCATTTCCCCCATGCATCCAACATCCTTGTGTGCTATGTGATAAAGATGGACACCAAACCAACAAATTCCCATCTCTACCCGAGTTACGAAACCTGATTCCACTCAATCAAACACCATCAACGCTCACCACTGTAACAAGTACTGCCGCTACCACCCCTCACTCAAGTAGTAAAGCACTGAGAACCAAATTTTCTTCCACTATATGTTCATAATATGGCCATTATACACACTATTTCCCAGCACTACCTCACTTCTGGCAGACATTAGTCGCAGTACGCCAAAGCTTCCAGAATGAACCCAATCTAGCTACATCATCCCTTCCAAAAATCACTGACATCCATTATGTCACAACCTCAGTCAATGAATGTATGACATTCCCTTTCTCTCTATGTGAATCCTTAGATCATTTTATATATCAATGTCCTATGATCATTGAATACAGGCAATGCCAGATGGCCCTAGTTCACACCCTTGCACCCCCTATAGAATCGATGGTTGACCTTACCTCACCACTTGAGATTTTTCATATCATTCCTCCTGAACCAGAGGCACTCCCTATACCTATGTGGTTCTTGGATGACTTATCCGAGGATTTACCCCCAAATCCCCCCAATTCTCCCATACATTTCCCTACGGAAATTTTACATCCAACTACCACTGGTACTCCTCAGTACTTTGATATTTGGTTTTTTTCAAGCAAACCATCACAATATCATTACGTCATTCCCCCTGCCTCTTCTTCACCCAAAGACAACCACATGATGACAGTCACCGATATCACTCTTTACGATCCCTTGTATTCCCGCCAATCACACTGTGACAAGGAAATACTCGAAGAGTTAAAAACCCCCGACTACCCATGGGATTCGATACACCACAAAGCACTCTTCTTTCCACAGGAAGCCTCCATGCCTCCTAACCAACACCCCATATGCGCGGTCGAAACCAAGGATTTTATCCAATCAGGGAATATCGACCAGTTCAACAACCCCATTCCTGCCCCTGATGCTTTTGAAGAAGGAAACATGGCCAACATCTCCCCGACCATCAAAATTGATATTTCCATCAAAAATGGAGTCATCGATAAAATCACCATTGGCTCCACTTGCACTCCTCAAGAAATCACCGCCTATAAAGTTGTCTTCCAAGAATATAAGGACATTTTTGCCTCGTCATACACAGAGATGCCTGGCCTTAATCCTTCTATTGTCGAACATCGCATCAACACCTAGCCTGACATTACACCAGTTCCTAAAAAACAACGACAACTACACCCATCCAAAGCAACGGCCATTAAAACTGAGATTGACAAATTACATGCGGTTGGGTTCATCTACCCCATCACGTATACCTCATGGGATTCCAACCCTATACCCTTTAAAAAAAAATAGGGCACTATCCGCATCTGCACGGACTTTCGTGATCTCAATTATGCATGTCGCAAAGACAACTTTCCAATGCCTTTCATTGATCAAATTATCGACGAATGCACAAGCCACGATGCTCTATCCTTCATGGACAGTTTCTCTGGTTATAATCAAATCCAAATCCACCCAGCCGATCAATACAAAACTGCATTCACCACCCCTTGGGGTACGTTTTCATATCGTGTCATGCCTCATCCTCCTGGAATCTCCAAATATCCTCTGAATACTTCTTTTCCAGTCACTCTGGCAGCAAGTACAAATGAGGTGGCAATGTGGGCCCTACAACTATATATAGGCCTTTCCACCAAACTTCCAAACACCATTCCGGGAGCTCCGGGTCTCCGTTTTTCAATCCATCTTTAGCCATGGGATTAGCATCTCGTCATCTACATCAAGACAGTCCCCGGGCCAGTTTTTATCCTTAGCCCCTGGGGTGCCATTTTTTCATACCCCATCATGTACACATGATCATGTTAAAAATTATCAAATAAATGCTTGTATGTTCGATTCTCTTCAGATATTGTTCACGTCGGGTATTTGGTTTTCATGTGTGCAGGTTCTTGGTCATCATACATCAACGCAACCCCTTCAGGTATATAATCAACACTGGCATGCAATCATTCCCTCTGAATCTCAATTGCATCTCCAGTCACACCCTCTGACATTTGCCTCTAGGATCCCCATCTTTGGCTCTGCAGTAACGACGCCTCCATTTGTATCTTAGTTAATGTCACCCGGTAGCACTCTCCCCCACATGAGTTGTCTCATTCATAGCACCCTTTTGCACTTTGACACTCGTCTGCAAATGGTTACAAGAATTCAACATCGTCAAACAGTTATGAGGACAGCCATGGACCAAAATTACAACAAAATCATTTCCCAAAGGTCCAAAACTATACAGCCAGTGATAAAATTAATGTGCACTATGAGTACGCATGGTGCACGTGCACATGCGCAAAATAGAAACACAGGAAAAGCACACATGCGCTCGATGCACAATTGTGGTAGCTAAAAGTTGTGCACATCTGAGAACGGCACATTTATGAGATTGGTTGGCCTCCCACCCACTTCTAGTTCAACTTCCAAGTTGATTTGACACCCAAATCTTGACTGGATCCAACTGGGTAGCTAGTCAAAGACCTAAAAATGCCCTAATTAGCCTCTTTTCACACTACAAGTTGGTTTCACAATACCTCAAAGAGGTGCTATAAAACAAGGTCATGGGTGCACTTCATTTTCAAGGAATTTAATAGCGAAGTTATGCTGCTTCTATTCTCTTGAGGAATCCTCTATTCTCATCAAGAGTATACTAGTACCATTACATTGGGCAATGGTGCTTGTTTGTGGGGGTCCAAGAGCCCTCCCTTGGAGGAAGAAGGGACTCATAGTCCACTTTCTTCTTGGTGTTTTCTTTCACTAATATAATCCTTGCCATGCGTGACACGAGTCTTATTGGTTTTTTGTTCTTATGTCCTTATGCTCAATAATTTAGTTGTTCTTTTATTTCTTATTTTAATTCTTAGTTGCTCTTTTATATTTCTTTCTCTAACCCTTTTCCTTTACAAATATCTTTCTTAGCTAACCCAAATAATCTTATAAGCACCTCTATTTTTCTCACTTAGGTGATGAAAGAGGCACAACACTCCTAATATGTCTATCATGGTAAGCCTTTTCTCTTTCTCTCTATACATGCTGATGAAAACTTGCAATAAACCTATCTTCTTCCAGTTCGAGCAACTGCGCAAGCTTGTCATGAACATCGTTGATGTCATCCATACCTATAAATGTTTCAATTATTAAATGAGGAACCAAGTATTCCATAGGTACCAATGCTTCTAATCCATATACCGACTAAAATGGGGTCTTCATTGTTAACTTCTTGAAGGTAGTTATGTAGGCCCATAATACTATTGGAATTATTAAATCCCTGTCATCTTTGTTAACACTACAAATCTTAGTCAATGTTGTCTCCAAGATCTTATTGAAGGCTTCTACTCTACCATTCGCATGTGGGTGGTATGGAGTGCTCTTCTGATGGTGAACATCAAATTCATGAGTCAAGGCTTCAATAGTTTTGTTGATGAAATGTGTGCCTTGATCACTGATGAGGATCTTCGAGCATCCAAACCTGGTTATAATATCTTCAAAAATGAACTACACAACTGTAGCAACACTACAGTATTTAATTTCTCTTGCTTCTACCCATCTGGTCAAATACTCTGTCACAGTGATAATGTATCTCACTCCTCTGAGCCTTCCTAGTGGGTTAATAGGTCTCAAAAATTCAATGGCCCATTTCTCGAATACTTGTAATGTTAATTGTGGTGCCAAACGCATATCATCCCTTCTAGAAGGCTTCCCTACTCTTTGACATACTTTGTAGGCTATGTAGTATTCTTTAGCATCCTTATGTAAATTAGGACACCAAAGGCCAGCTCTGAGAACCTTCTGTGTTGTTACATTCCCTGCGCTATGTCCTCCTACGATGCCTTCATGCACTTCTACAAGAATCAATGGTCTTTCTTCCTCCATAACACATCTCCTTAAGATCTCGTCTACTCCCATCTTATATAATTGTCCAGCTATGAGTTGAAAATCTGCAGCGCAGACTACCAACTATTTCTTTGAATGACTGTGTACTCGTGAGGTGTCATTCCTATGGACATGAACTGAACTATCTCGACGAAGTGATCATCAACTTTCCTGATGGCCAACAACTGTGCATATGGTACTGTGTCCTCCAAGCTGGTAGGTTCCTCTCCATGTTCCAACCTGGATAAGTGATCAATTCCTTTATTCATTCTTCCTGGATTGACCACAATTTCAAAATCATACTCCTAGAATAGTAGTAGCCATATGCATATTCTGCCCCCTAAAACTGGCTTGTTGACTAAGTATTTTAATGCAGAATGATCAGTGAACATCTTAAAATGTCCTCCCAGCAAATAGTGTCTGAATTTTTGCATCACACAAACCATAGCCAAGCCTTCTCCTTCAGTCGCAGTGTAGTTCCTCTCAGTTGTAGAGAGCTTCCTTCTAGAAAAGGCTATGGGGTGGTCAATGTCTCTTGTACCTGGATGTGTTAAGACTACTCCTAATGCAATGGATGAGGCATCAACATGAACATTGAACTCCTTACTCCAATCTGGAAAAACCAAGATTGGCGCAGTGACCATTTTTTGCTTTACTGTGTCGAAACTCTGTTGGCATTCTTTTGTCCATTAGAACTTACTTTCTTTCTGTAATAGCTTCTCCATAGGTGTTGTTATCTGTGCATAAATGTTAATGAACTTCCTGTAGTATCTAGTGTGCCCCAGGGATGATTTTAAGGATGCAAATTTATTTTAAAATGTAGAAACCTTGGCGAATATTACTAATCCTTCATATGTCAACTATAAATGATTGGCGATACTTTTGTAAAAATATTCAAATTTCTAATGATTTTATATAGCTTTTATAAAATTTTGGCGATTTTTAGGGTCAAATAATTTTATCCTATAGAATTTGGGTGAATCATTTTTAAAAGAGTGAATCTAATTTTTGGAAAAACCATGGAAAATTATCCCATGAGAGAAATTTATCCCCCTAAATCATCCCTGGTATGCCCTAATGCAGTGCGCAGCTTTTTAACAAAAGTGGGAGGTGGTAGATCGACAATGATGGAAATATTTATTTAACAGGAACTACAGAGACCTAAGAAGACTCAAAAAACATCAAATCCCACCCAACATTCACCAGACCAAGTGTTGGCACAAGGGCAGACCCGAGGTTCAACTCTAACAGTGCACCAAAAAACCCTAACTATTGGCCCTTTAGGCAAAACCTAGGAAGAAGATGCAGTCTCACTGGAAGAAGCAATAGTGGGTGGCAGGACATAGGTGTCTACAACCAAAGGAAATGCAAACTGGATATAGAACAACAACTCACAACAGTCTAGATTTTCCTTACCCTTCCTAAGCTTACTTCGCAGGTTATATCTTTGATCTAACACAATAATGCAATAAAAATATATCATATGGATAATAACACAACATCAATCACAAAGAACAACAAGATATATGTGGTTCACCTTCTACCTAGAGCTATGTCCAAATAACTGTGTTTCTTGATATATTACATGAAATCATACAGTTCTATCTATGCACTTAGCTGCAGATCTCTCTCTCTCTCTTCCTCTCTTCCCTCCCTGCGCACCCAGCTACAAGGTTGATCTTCATACCCAGTTCAAGATCTTACAATACAGAATCAATATCTTCCTCAACAATAGTAATAGCAGTGACTAACAATCAATTATCGAGCAACCCTCTCGACTCTCCAAGACCTTTATTTATACATAAAATGACCACAGTCTAGGTATCAAAACCCTAGGTCCAAAACCCTAGGTCCACTTGACCCATGATTTAACGGATTTTCCAGCCTCTCTTTCCTTCTTTTCTGTGAGGTGATCCAAAGCATGCATTGATGTCTTCTTCCACTTGTTGAGTTTCCCATGGTCCAGTTTCCTTACTTCTTTATCTTCCTCGATCTTCTCTTCCAACGGCTAGAATTTCCTTTCTTTTCTCCTTCTTTTCCCACTTCGACCCTTGCTTCGTTTATGTGCCTTCCACATAGTTTTTGCTTTGCCTTTCTTCCTTAATATTCACTTCCTTACATAAAAAAGGGCCAACAGGCCCCCAACACTAACATGTGACTCGTCTTGAGTGACTGCAAGACTGAACCTTTTGTTTTACTTTGATTGTCGACTGAGCAAAGCAACCTATGCTTTCTGCTCAGTCCATCTGTTTGTTGTGTAGGTTGTCTTTTCTGTGTTTGGTAACCAGTTTCAACTGCACTTGGTACCTAGAGTCTTCTTTCTTTTCTTTTACTGAGAGTTGTGGGGCAGTTGGTTGTCATAATACAATTTCAATTAGCTCCCATTTACCAAACCTTCTTTCCATTCTACATTAAGGGTCTTCAACTACACATCTCTTCCTTCTTTATCATAGGCAACCACAAATGTCCCAATCCAATGTGTCCTAAACTTCCTTGGATGCTTCTTGAACTTGTTATCATATAAAAATACCAAATCTCCCTTCTTAAATGCTTTCCTCCTTGTTATCACTGAAATTTCATCCGCAAATGGTTACAAGAATCCAACATCATCAAACAGTTATGAGGTCACCCATGGACCAAAAGTACCACAAAATCATTTCCAAAAGGTCCAAAACTATACAACCAGTGATAAAATTAAAGTGTGTTATGACTACACAGGACACGTGCGCACATGCACAAAACAGAAATGCAGGAAAAGAGCACATGTGCCTGATGCACAACTGTGGTCTCTCAAAGCCACGCACATCTGAGAACAATGCATTTATGAGATTGGTCGGCCTCCCACCCACTTTTGGTTCAGCTTCCAAGTTTATTTGACACCCAAATCTCGACTGGATCTGACTGGGTGACTGGTCAAAGACCTAAAAATGCCTTAATTAGCCTCTTTTCACACTACAAGCCGGTTGCACATTACCTCAAAGAGGTGCTATAAAAGAAGGCCATGGGTGCACTTCATTTTCAAGGAATTCAATAGCAACGTTATGTTGCTGCTATTCTCTTGCGGAATCCTCTATTTTCATTAAGAGTATACTAGCACCATTACATTGGGCAATCCATCTCACCTCTTGAGTGGATTAGCTTGGAATTATTTCACCATTTCATTCAAAGTTGTAAGAAGAGATTGTTTGTGGGGGTCCAAGAGCCCTCCCTTGGAGGAAGAAGGGACTCATAGTCCTCTTTCTTCTTGGTGTTTTTTTTCACTAATATAATCCTTGCCATTGGTGACACGAGTCTTATTGGTTTTTTATTCTTATGTCCTTATGCTCAATAGTTTAGTTCTTCTTTTATTTCTTAGTTTAATTCCTAGATGTTATTTTATATTTCTTTCTCTAACCCTTTTCCTTTATAGTTTTCTCTCCTAGATAACCCAAATAAGCTTATAAGGACCTCTGTTTTTCTCACTTAGGTGACGAAAGAGGTGCAACGGATTGGCCACTCCACTGGGAAACATATCAATTTACTGACCCATTTGGGTTTTTATAGCTCTTCTTTTTATTTATTTAACCAGTAGGCGCATTAACCAGCCCAAGCCGACCTCCAAAACATCCAATTCCAAGTTGAATTGAGAGAATTCCATTCGTAATTTCCTTCACGACCGTGTGTCAGTTGTGCGTGGGTTTATTCGCCCATAGTCACGCATCATGTGCACGTGCGCCAAAATCACAGTGTTGTTCTGCACAGCTGTGCCCAAAATCCCTTTTCGGTCTGCACACAGGCGCTCAGTGCACCTCTGTCTACACTAAGACCCAGGCACCTATGCAGAAAAATACACATTGTAAGGTTTTTTGTGATTTGGGGAAGGCCCCTGGACTTCTTAAAAGTGATTTCATGCATATTGTAATCTGTACCGCACTTAGTTCCCTCCTCATATAAAGGGATTATTCAAAACACATAGGCACTTAGGGGGTTTAAAATCATTATTTCCTCTTTTTGCTTTCATTTTTCCACATGGATGGCTTCCTTTGACTAAAAGTATAAGTTGAAATCATTTGTAAACACATCAAACTTGCATTGGGACCAGAATTTGGATAACAATCATTTAGTATGCTCTTCTCTAGTGCCTCAAAGTGACCTTGAGAATCAGAAAGAGGTTGTAGGACAATTTCATCTCCCATAAAAAGATTAAAACCTTTAGGAGAGGACAACAGCCCACTTGGGACTTCTCTTATTTTATTTTTCAAACACATCTTAAGATTGTAATGGGCCCATACATTCCCACATGCTACAAAGATAGGATAGTGTTGAAATTTACTTTCTTACATCAAATCACTAGGGAAGTTTAAAGGTTTTGTAACGGGCCCATACATGCTCACATGATCATAATCTAGGATAGTTTCAAAGTGTTTTCTTAAATTAAACCACAATAGGGAGTTAAAGGAATAGTAAAGGACCCACATGTCCACATGCTAGTTTCCTAGGGACTTTTGAATTACGCAAGGTTGTACCAAAGGCATTTAGTTAACTAGTTAATCAACACTTGTAAGGAGCAAGCGAAGTCCACATGCAGCAAGGTGACACCTAATTCATCAAAACAATGGCACACTTTCACTCATTCATACACAAAAGTCACTTATCACTCACATAGTTTTCTTCTCGAAACGTGGAGGTCAAGTAAGTTTCCTCCAAAGGGATTCCGAAACACCCCACCATTTTCTTGATGAAACTATCCACTCCCATTTAATTTCAATGAGGTTAGTTCACACCCCCAATCTCTCAAACAACCACCCCTGAAACTTTTCTAAAAACTCACTAAGTTTTCCTCCACGGAAGGTGCCAAAAGAAATTTTTAGTCTAGGTAGGATTTCCGGGATAAGCAGCCAAATAACTCCCCATTATTTGGTTCTCACATTGTCAAAACAATAGAAGTTGTCAAATAGGGAACTAAAAATCCTCCAAGTCAAGTGTTCCTAACACCACAAGGCAGGGAGATACCCGTGAAGGGTTGAAGGCCGAGGTCTAGTTGTTCTGTGTGTCCCACCTTGAGGCACCCACCTCTTGGATGGGATCGAACCCGTGACCCATTTCTTAGGCCGAAAATCTAAATGTCTCACTTTGACCAAGGTACCTAGTGACCAAATTTTAGGACATCTACCTAGGTGGAAATTGTGGGCTACAATTGCACCTTGATCGGATTTTGTTTGGCTATTGGGAAATATCGCCAGCTCTTTTAGGATATGCCCCCTTTACCCCTCATTATAACTAATTATTTCATCCTTCACTAGTTTCTCTTGCGGTGACTTCAGACCCCACTATTGAGTACTATTGGAAGGTCCAGTGCTATTTGAGACGAAGGACGTTACGTCTTTTAGGACATGAGCATTTGTTTTCTTTGTTCCCCCACATGGACAAAACCCACTTATCCACATATATGTTTCTTTTTTCACAATACTTTATGTGTGATGCACTTCTGATTACATTTTGATTCAGATATATATCGTGTTAAGTTCAAAATTTGCAGCAAAGGCTCTTGTTTATTTATTTTCTCTCACCACTATTCACACAAATCCACTCAGCTAGTCGGACATCATAGGGGACCCATAGAAACCCCATCGTTCTAGACGCTTGCTAAACCTCCTTCCTATTCTAGGGGGAGTTCCTAGTCTTGCCAACTGATTAGCACAACCTTCACACACTCCAGTGAGTGCCACTTTCTAAGGATCATCTTTGCTTGGTTCCACATTACTTGGGTCGACTTCACAAGGTCCTCCATCCACTTTCTCTCCTTTACACGGAAGTGGGGGGGCAACTTCCTCTCAAGAGGGAAGTACCAACCCACCTAGCCCCCCTCAAGGTTCAGGTTCACTGAACACTCACACCATGGCTGGAACTAATCCTCCGTCCCCACTACAGATGCCATATTTTGCCTCTCTTAACATACGAGATCTAAGCAAACTCACAAATGATCCTATATTGCATGACCCCACATGGCCTGTAATGCCTACCAAACTACCTTCATACATCCCCAAGTTTGAAGGAAGGCAGGGGATGACCCCGCCAACCATGTCATGACTTTCCACCTATGGTGCTCTTCCAACAACATTATGGATGATTCCATCAGACTACGATTATTTCAACACACACTCATTGGCCCATCATCCAAATGGTATGTAGATGAAAAATCAGGATCCCATACAACTTTCGAGTCCTTTTCCAAAGAATATTTTACCTTCTTCCAATTACCAATCCGCCATGACAATGGTCTTGAACTACTCTATAATTTTAAACAAACCTCAGCCACACATATCGTTGATCACATTCACGAGTGGCATAGATGATGTAGTTTGTGCAAAGACGAAACCACCAAACAATAGTGTCTTGACTGGTTTCTCAGATCACTTGTCTCTCCCCTTGGTAAAGATGTAGATTCCACCTTCCCTCAATCAGAAGAAGAAGCCATCAGTATAGATTAACAATACAACCTCAACTATTCACAGTCAGGGTACTTATACACAGTACTTCCTAATCTCCCAAAACTCATGCCATTAGGTCAAGAGAAACCCGGGATGTCTCACTCAGTAGATGGATTGATTGGTAATACCACACACCACAGTCCACACCCCCCACAACCACCCACCTCAATATCCACCGGCATATGAGGGAACCTCGTATTACACCCCACCCCCTTATCAACAACCATACCATGATGCTATTCTCCACCCATCAGTGGGCCACCGCCGACACCCCCAATACACACACCTATCCAAACAAGTTTTGGTACTCCCTCTACCTCAGCTTATACTCTAAGTACTAGCGAAATCACCACACCTTCCTATGTACCTTACAGATCACAACTCCCACAGAATCCATACTTTCAATTCCCTGGTCCTCCACAACCCATGGCTCCCCCACACCCTCACGCTGGGGTGAATTTTGTTCAACCCTCTCACCTTTAGCAATATCAAAATTTTGAACAGCTAAATACAGAAAATTTGACCCATCAGTTGAATAATGCCAAAAAGAAAGGGAAAAATAGGAACAATAACAACCCAGGTCAAGGTGGGAATCACCCCCAACAGAACCAACCTATTGGGGGGAAACAAAATCAAGGCAATCAGAACCCCCAGGGGGGAAATAACAACAGGCATCAAGGGAGAAATAAAAATACTATTAAAACCACTTTCCCTTGTGCCCTTTGTGGTGAGTTCGGTCATTATACTCATCATTTCCCCCAAATCGCTGATTTTAAATGGCTGAAAGACTCAGGAAATCTACCACATCGTCCAACACCGCCTACCCCTCAGCAGGCCCCACAACANNNNGGTGTGATGAACACCCAACAGGACATGCAACCTACCCCACCATATTTGGGGCAGTACCTCAATCCAAACAATCTCGCAGATCGTACTATCTTCCTCACCAGTGAGGAAGAAATCCTTATGCAAACACGTAATCGTCAATGACGTGCACCCACTGAGTCTCCTCCCATTCATCCAGAAATAGTCCCAGCATGAACAAGACCCCCATTGGTGATTCCTCGCCCTAACATAGAACCACCTCTTCGCATCCCTCGCATCCCATTACGCAGGAATGTCCACAACCCACAGGCTAGGGCGACTCATAATTACATTTTGGTTGATGACTTAGCACAATCCCCAGCTGCCATGTCAGTCTTAGAAGTATTTTAAACTTGTCCCAGTTAGTGGAAATCATTACTTTCCACCTTGGGGGCAGTAGACCACACAGATACTCGACTCATCACATTTGATCTTGACAGCGAAGAACCTCGACTCCCTGCTCTAATCGCTTTTCAAATCCTAGTAAAAATTTGGAACATTACAGTTCATCGGTGCATCATCAATGAAGGAGAATCCACATGCATCATGTCCAAGTTTGTATGGTAGAAATTTTTTTCCCCCGAACTCATCCCATCTTCCATTACCTTAAGAGCTTATGACGGACGACCATCATCTACTGAAGGGCTCTTCCAAAATTTCCCTGTAGAACATGGGGGAAAGACTATCCTCATCGACATTTAAGTTATCGATGCCCCACTCAATTACAATATCTTGTTCAGTCTTAGCTACATGTACGCTATGAAGGCAGTTTCCTCCTCCTTCATTCGAACCATGATGTTCCCCCACAACGGGAAGATCATCACAATTGACCCAGTTTCACATTACAAGCCTAACCCTTCTGCCAACATCGATAAAATTCTCCCCCTCCTCCATACTCACCTTGAAACATACCCACTCATTGAAATGGGTACCGAGATTTTAAAAGACCCATCATTTTTAGGAACTTACAATGGTGCACCACTGCTCCTTCATCCTTCCAATCAAGTATGCGTCGTATCATCCAACAAAACTGACATAGAGGATACCCTTCCTCCTAGGGAGGCTTATATTATATCTAACATCCCACTAGTCACAGAGCTCCCCCCTCATGAACCTCCTGTCAACTCATCGACTCCACCAGTTCACGATTTCACCTCTCCCCAAGGCCATATCCTAGTTTGGGAGACAGTTCCCCAAGCCATTACCCAAATCCCCTTCTTCTACCCTCCACCTGGCATACAATCTTTCCAAGTAGCTGCCATGCTTACCCTACCTAATATGGTGTTAGCAATTCTAGTTTGGTATTTACATCCACCAGAGATGGTCCCTCAACCATCCCTTCCCCCCTAAATGGAAGGAGTCCTAATAATGATTCCCATACTCACTCCCACCATACCCTCTACAACCCCACTCACTAACCTCCCTACCAAAGCTAGGGGAAGGAAAAATAAGAAGGATCCCAGAGCGCCACTTCCCCCAGCATCCAACCTCCTTGCACACTATGTGAGAAAGATGGACACCAAACCAACAAATGCCCATCTCTACCTGAGTGACGGAACCTGATTCCACTTAATCAAACACCATCAATGCTAGCCACTGTAGAAAGTGTTGTCACTACCACCCCTCACTCAAGTAGTAAAGGGCTACGAACCAAATTCACTTGTGCTATATGTTCAGAATATGGCCATTATACACACCATTGCCCAGCACTCCCTCACTTCCGATATACATTAGCCGCAGTACGCCAAAGCTTCCAGAACGAACCCAATCCATCTACATCATCCCTACCAAAAATAACTGACATCCATTATGTCACAACCTCAGTCAATGAACATATTAGATCTTGTTTCTCTCTATTTGAATCCTTAGATCATTTTAAATAGCAATGTCCTATGATCATTGAATACCGACAATTCCACATGGCCCTGGTTCACACCCCTGCACCCCCTACAGAATCGATGGTTGACCTTACTTCACCACTTGAGATTCTTCATATCATTTCTCCTGAACCAGAGGCACTCCCTACACCTCTGTGGTTCTTGGATGACTTATCCAAGGATTTACCCCCAAATCCCCCCAATTCTCCTGTACATTTCCCTACAAAATTTTTGCATCCAACTACCACTTGTACTCCTCAGTACATCAATATTTGGTTTTTGTTGAGAAAACCATCGCAATATCATTAAGTCGTTCCCCCTGCCTCTTCTTCACCCGAAGACAACCACATGACGACAGTCACCAATATCACTCTTTATGATCCCTTGTATTCCCGCCAATTCCACTGTGACAAGGAAATACTCGAAGAGTTAAAAACCCCCGACTACCCATGGGATTCGAGGCACAACACTCCTAATATGTCTATCATTGTAAGCCTTTTCTCTTTCTTTCTATACATGCTTATGAAATCCTGCAATAAACCTGTCTTCTTCCAATTCAAGAAATTGTGCAAGCCTGTCGTGAACATCGTCGATGTCATCCATACCTGTAAATGTTGCAATTATTAAACTAGTAATCAAGTATTCCATAGGTACCAATGCTTCTAATCCATATACCGACTAAAATGGGGTCTTCCTTGTTAACTTCTTAAAGGTAGTTATGTAGGCCCATAATACTGTTGGAATTATTAAATCCCAGTCATCTTTGTTAACACTACAAATCTTAGTCAGCATTGTCTCCAAGATCTTATTGAAGGCTTTGACTATACCATTCGCCTGTGGCTGGTATGGAGTGCTCTTCTGATGGTGAACTTCAAATTCATGAGTCAAGGGTTCAATAGTTTTGTTGATGAAATGTGTGCCTTGATCACTGATGAGGATCTTCGGGCATCCAAACCTGGTTATAATATATTCAAAAATGAATTGTGCAACTGTAGCAGTACTACAGTATTTAATTTCTCTTTCTTCTACCCATCTGGTCAAATACTCTGTCACAGTGATAATGTATCTCACTCCTATGCGCCTTCCTAGTAGGTTAATAGGTCTCACAAAGTCAATGGCCCATTTCTTGAATACTTGTAATGTTAATTGTGGCTCCAAAGGAATCTCATCCCTTCTAGAAGGCTTCCCTACTCTTTGACATATGTCACAAGCTCTGTAGTATTCTTTAGCATCCTTATGTAAAGTAGGACACCAGAGGTCGGCTCTGAGAACCTTTCGTGTTGTTACTTTCCCTGCGTAATTTCCTCCTGCGATGCTTTCATGCACTTCTGCAAGAATCAATGGTCTTTCTACCTCCATAACACATCTCCTTAAGATCTCATCTAGTCCCATCTTATATAATTGTCCAGCTATGAGTTGAAAATCTACAGCGTGAACTACCAACTGTTTCTTTTGAATGACTGTGTACTTGTGAGGTGCCAGTCCTGTGGACATGAATTGAACTATCTCGACGAAGTGATCATCAATTTTCCTGATGGCCAACAACTTTGCATATGGTACTGTGTCCTCCAAGCTGGTAGGTTCCTCTCCATGTTCCAACCTGGATAAGTGATCAAGTTCTTTATTCATTCTTCCTAGCTTGACCACAATTTCAAAATCATAATCCTGGAATAGTAGTAGCCATATGCATATTCTTCCCCCCAATACTGGCTTGTTGACTAAATATTTTAATGCAGAATGATCAGTGAACATCCTAAAATGTCCTCCCAACAAATAGTGTCTGAATTTCTACAGCACACAAACCATAGCCAAGCCTTCTCTTTCAGTCGTAGTGTAGTTCCTCTCAGTTGTAGAGAGCTTCCTTCGAGAAAAGGCTATGGGGTGGTCAATGTCTCTTGTACCCAGATGTGCTAAGACTACTCCTAATGCAATGGATGAGGCATCGACATGAACATTGAACTCCTTACTCCAGTCTGGACAAACCAAGATTGGCGCAGTGACCATTTTTTGCTTTAGTGTGTCGAAACTTTCTTGGCATTCTTTTGTCCATTGGAACTTACTTTATTTCTTTAATAGCTTCTCCATAGGTGTTGTTATATGTGCATAACCGTTAATGAACTTCTTGTAGTATCTAGTGTGACCCAAGGATTATTTTAAGGATGCAAATTTATTTTTAAATGTAGAAACCGTGGCGAATATTACTAATCCTTCATATTTCAACTATAAATGATTGGCGATATTTTTGTAAAAATATTCAAATTTCTAATGATTTTATATAGTTTTTATAAAATTTTGGCAATTTTTAAGGTAAAATAATTTTATCCTATAGAATTTGGGTGAATCATTTTTAAAAGAGCAAATCTAATTTTTGGAAAAACCATGGAAAATTAGCCCATGAGAGAAATTTAGCCCCTAAAATCATCCTTGGTGTGCCCTAATACAGTGCGCAACTGTTTAAGAGAAGTGGGAGGTGGTAGATCGACAATGATGGAAATCTTGGAAGGATCCACCAACAACACCTACTTACACACAATGTGCCCGAGAAACACTCCAAAGGGTGAAAGTAAAATGCATTTTTTTAAATACAGGGTAATCTGACATTGTATGCACTTATCTAACATCAATATTAGGCATTCAATATGGTCTTTCAGTAAGGTAAAGATAGTCCAGTCATCAGAATAATCTTCTAGAAACTTCTGTAAGAAGAACTTGAATGCTTCGACCACCACCCTATAAAATATGGTTGGTGCATTATTCAACCCAAAGGGCATCACAGTGTACTGGAATGAGCCCCATTCTATTGCAAATGTGGTCTTATGTTGATCTTCCTTAGCAATTATGATCTGGTGATAACCTGAGAATCCATATGTGAATGAGTAGACCTCATGTCCTCCTACATTATCTAGAACTTCATTAGTAAAGGGTGTAGGAAAGGGGTCATGTAGGCATGCATCATTCAGTTTCCCTAAATCTACACAAATTCTAATTTCTCTTAGACTTCTTATACTGGACCACCATAGGTATAATCCATTCAGATTCTTCAATGGGTTATATGATTCATGCTTCTATCATTCAATCTAATTCAATCCTAACTTTTTTCTTTTATTTTGCATTAAGTCTCTAAGGTCGCTTTTTGATAGGTCTTGCATCTAGTCTCAGAGGGATATTCATTTATCGCATGGGTCCTTTAATGCCCTTCATATCAATGAACTTGGTTGGAAAAAAGTCATGATTTTCATGTTAATAGTAGCATCATCCCAATAGTCTCCAACATTTTCTAATTTAGGTGTTTTCTATGTTCCAATATTAACCTTCTTAATTTTAATGGGTTTTCCAACAAAAGGTAGTTCAATCCCTGGTCCTTCTATGTCTCGGTGACCTCTATTTTCTACAATGTTTACATCTCTAGGGTCATCATCCTCATCAACATTAATATTATAGTAATCATGTAACTGTTGAAGACACGCAAACCATTCATCTCCTTCCTGGGTAAAATGGATATTAGGTGCCTCCTCAAAGACCTTTTGTCTCATAATTTGTAAAGCCCGATCTACTGTAGGGTACTGACTCTCAAATAAAAATGTAGCTATAAAGTTCTAAGTCATTCCATACCAGTCTGTAGTGATGAGGTGTATTTCTTCTTGAAGATACCAGTTGATGGGCGTAGTATCCAAGGTGTTAATGAACCTATGCACCCATTGTTCTTTAGGAATGTTTCCTCAGGCCTCCTCACAACTTCGCATGTGGTCCTTAGGACAACTCTGTCGTGTGTAATGAACTTCGCATCCTTCAGCTTGGTCTAAAAAGCACATTATCAATAAGGTGCAAAATTGTACCCATTCTGTGATGTTCTTCTTGTGTGATCCCCACCATATAGCTGGTGTGGCTTTCAAGGATTCATCCTTTGTTGTACTAGTACAATTTTCTCAAATTCAGCTAGAAAAATCTCTAGGTGATTCAAACCATCAAATGTTGGAATATTTCTTACTTCTGTGTCGATCCAGTGAACTGCTCTAGTCAGTCTAGCACATGGCTGTGTGGATACTTCATATATATTTTTCTACCAATTTTCTAATGCCTCTTCTGAATATGATGAACATGCACTTTCACTTCGCCAACTGAGATTTCTATCTGCTATAGGATTAATGTAATCATGTTGTCTTGCTATCATCTTGTAGATGTTCTCTAGCTCATACATGTGGTCTTCTTCCCTGATAGGTTTCGTGTATCTGTGAACTTCATCCAGGTCCATAGGTGTGATGAATTTAAGGCCATTACCCTAAAATTTCATTCTTCTATTCTTTAGGTCAACAACAGTCGAATTGTTGAAAGTCCAATCAATTCCTAACAGCGCAGGATAAGGACAACTATCATCAAAAATTTCAATCACTTTGAAATCTGCAAATGTCCTTATCCCATAAATGTCTACAAGAACATGCTCCATTATTCCAAAGGGGCTCACTGCCTGCTAATTAGCCATCCTTAGCCTGATAGGAGAGTAAATCAGTCTAGGTTTTCCCATCAATTTCCAAGTCTGCTTCATCATAACATTTACTTATGATCCCAAGTTGAGGACCACATAGTCCACATCATAATATCCAATTTGAGCATTGAGGTGTAATTCCTTGTTTGTTCTCCTTTTCCTTGATACTTGATTCACAACTCTACTAAGCATAGGGTCTATTATCCCATTTTCATACTGTATCACCAGGTGTTGTAATTATTGTGCAACTTTTTCATCTTTAATCAAATTGACACAGGTATATAAGAAGTCCATGAGCTTGCTTACCTCTTTTCCTTTTCTAGCAGACTAATCAAATGCTGGTGGCATTTCACATTCCCTTACTTCTGGTTGTGCCTTAAATGAAGAATCTTGTCCTTCAAAAAATTATTTCCTTCCCTCTTCAAAAGTATGCCTCTCTCTCCTTGGATCAAACAATTGTTCCTTCTCTACATCTCTTCTGATCCCTGATCCATTTGCAGTATTTCCTGGAGTCGCTATGTCTTCTCCTATAAAAACACCTCCTCTAGTAATAATAATGACTCTCGGGTCCTCACCACGAGGTCTTGCTGATATCAATTGGACTTGTTGGTTTCCTCCTCGTCTCTCCTAGAGTTTGGCTAACAATACTGGCCAATCTTCAATGACATGATCAAACGAGTTACAGTAGTTGCAAGTGGTACAAGGGTTTTGACAATACCTTGCCAAATGTCTTGGCTATGTGAAGTTATAGCAGATGATTTGTCCTCTGCCTCGACCCATACCTCCTCCTTGTCCTCTTCCTATGAATCCACTGCAAGGTTTGAAGTTTCCTCTACCTAGGGAGCTGAACTGAGCATTGTTTCATTCTTGTTGTACTTCTCCATGAATTTTATATATATATATATATCCCTTGATATTTCATGCATGAGGTCACAAGCCCTACAATCCTTCTCATCATGTCCCACAAACTTACAAAATGTGCAGTAAAGATTGGTAGGTGTCTAGACATATTTTTTCATATAACAACATTCACCGGGGCGATGTGTGGTTCTACATACCTCGCATAGGAGTACAATAGCCTTCTTAAAAGGAATAGGTTCTCCAGAGGCCAACTATTTATGAAATAGGGGACAGTGCTCCTTGTCATGGCCCTTTGATTTATTTCTAATGCACTAGATATCTTCTCTTCTCTCTTTTCCTTTATATTTCTTCATATCCTCGACCTGTAAAGATAAACTGGTTAACTGATTCAAGATTTGGCTCATACATGGGCTAGCTTCTCCTACAGGTGTTTCTTCTAGTTTCAAGGTGATATACAAAGGTTCAGCCTACAAATAAACTTTTTGTTGCATCATAGGAACTCTGATATGTGGAAAGAGAGAAGCAATGAACCATTCTTTATTCTATTCATATGGAATATGAAAACTTAAACAACTTGTCAGAGTCTTAAATCTCTGATAAAACTCCCAAACAGGTTCAGTTACATTCTTCTTGATTTCTTTTAAATATGTAATGCACTGCAACTCCAACTTAGGCTTCTTGAATTCTGCACTCAACGCAGTCTTAATGTCATTCAACGGTTTAGGATGTCTGGGTCCTGAGCAAAAATTCATATACCGGTTCAGAGTATGATCCCTCAAGGTAGTACTAAACTGAGTTCTCTTAATAGCTTCATCAGTGACTTGCTTGATTCTCCATACAGCTTCGCATAAGAACTAGTGTTGATCAAGATCTTCAGATCCATCTCCTCTGAATATGGGTAACCTCATTTCATCTGCCATAGATCTTCCTTGGTTTCTTGATTGAGTATGTACCAAATTGTTGGTAACCGTACTCTGACGACTCTGACTATTATGGTTACTCTGGTTACTTAATGTTGCTAAAACAACAGGACAAGTAATAGTACTTACTTTGACAATAGGTGCAGTTCTTGATGTTTTTGGCTCTCCTCGACAAAATTCTTTGGTCTGTACTTCTCCTGTTCTTGCATTTTCTGAATATTCTTCGTCTATTATATTTTCCTCTTCTCCACTATAGAATCCCTCGTCTTTGTAGTTTTTCTTAAATAGGTTCACAAGAGGAACCTCTCTGAACGGTCTCCCACTACATATGTGTCCAACCTCTATGTCAATGTCGATGTCTGAACTTTTGAACATTAGCTTTACTATATCTTCAAGATATTCTTCTCATGCAATAACATCTTAATCCTCAGCTTCAAGAAGTGTAGAAAATTTACCCTAGGTCTCTTAAAGAAGTAACTCTCTACATGGCTATACAATTTGACTCTGTCAATAGAAAACTCAGTAATGTACTCTCCAATAGTGCTATCAAACCAGAGATCCACCGCTCTAGACACAACATTATCAAATCTCTTGATCTTTTTTATCAACGCCATTGTCCAAACCACAGGTGGTCTAGATCCGATCTCAAACTGGGTATCTTCTAGTCTAGATAACCACTCGTATAACTCCTTATGAATTCATCCAAATAAAATCTCATGTATGTTGGTAAATATGTACCTTCCCAACCAGTTTTCTGTACTAATTCTAGGGTTCTTGTTCTAGGATTCAGTGAAGTCCTTTTCTTGTTCCTCTATCCACTTCTGAATTTTTGTCTTCGATGTGAACCACCTTGACATTCCCTCAAGAAAATCTTGGTCCCAGAAATAGAACCATCTATTGGCACAAGGGAAAACCTAGGGTTCAACTCTAACATCACACCAAAAAACCCTAACTACTAGCCCTTTCGGCAACACCTGCGAAGAAGATGTAGTCTCACACGAAGTAGCAATAGGGGGTTGCAGAACATAGGTGTCTACAACCAGAGGAAATGCAAAGTGGATCTAGGACAACAACACACAACAATCTAGATATTCCTTACCCTTCATAATCTTACTCCATAGGTTATATCTCTTATCTAACACAATAATGCAATAAAAATATATCATATGGCTAATAACATAGCATCAATCACAAATAAAAACAAGATATATGTGGTTCACCCTCTCCGTAGGGATACTTCCATAGAACTATGTTTCTTAATATATTAGATAAAAACATACAGTTATATATGTGCACTTAGGTGCAGATCTCTCTCTCTCTTCCTCTCTTCCCTCCTTGCGCACTCAGCTGTAAGGTTGATCTTCGCACCCAGCTGAAGATCTTACAATACAGACTCAATATCATCGTCAACAACAGTAATAGCATTGACTAACAATAAATTATTGAGCAACCATATTGACTCTCCTAGACCTTTATTTATACATAACATGACCATAGTCTAGGTATAAAAACTCTAGGTCCAAAACACTAGGTCCACTTGACCCGTGCTTTGAGGGTTTTTCCACCCTGTCTTCCCTTCTTTTCCACGAGGTGCTCCAAAGCACTCGTTGATGTCTTCTTCCACTTGCTAAGTTGTCCATGGTCCACATTCCTTACCGCTTTATCTTCCTCTATCTTCTCTTCCAATGGCTAGATTTTCCTTTCTTTTCTCCTTCTATTCCCACTTCGACCCTTCCTTGGTTTATGTGCCTTCCACGTAGTTTGTGATTCACATTTATTCCTTAATATTCAATTCCTTACGTAACCAAGGGACAACACCAAGAAAACAATCTAGGAAAATTGATGTACATGAATGTTTAGGCAAACAAAGCATATATACGCATCTTGCAATAAGACAGCCAGTGTATGTACACAACTGTCAAGGAAAAAGGTGTGTATATGCTTCAAAACAAGGTCAAGCAAGGGAGAAAGGCTAAGAAATCAGACCCAGTGACAAGAAACTTTCAAGCAATGATGCGACAAGAAACACAATAGAAACGAGTGCAATCTATGGAGAAAAGTACTCCAAACCCTAAGAAAGAATATTCATTCCCCAGTATGGTTGTCATTTATGTTATGAGGTATGTATAGGGTAAACCACAACAGACGGAAATGACTGCAGAAATCAACTCTCTTCTCAAGTATGCTATAAAAACAAATATGCTAGCAAGACAAGATAAAAGGCTTACCTCGTCTAGACGTTCGATGAAGTCCATCGTTTAGCACTCGACACAAAGAAATACACCTGCAACTAGTCCTCAACAACCAAGAAAAGCAAGCATATAGTGATATTATATAATGTTAGCACATTCAATAGCATAATCCATTAATAAAAAAGAAAAATACGCCCATGGAATAATAATTCAATATATTTGCAAGATATCAATTGGACAAGAAAAGAGTATTTCTATTAATAAATGATCAGCAGAAATGAAAATATTATAGACTTCTATGTCGGCATGATTTGGAACTGAGAAAGTAAGTTTCTTCCATCCGGGCCTCCACCACTTCAATCCTCCACAAAAGGAAAGCTCATAAGAGAGAAACAATAATTTTCTCAATCAATAAGGGAAGAGATTGGGGGTTGAACATTGTGTTCAGACTTAAAGGAAAAAGGGATGAAGACTCAATATGAAGTAAATAATTCCTTCAGAGTAACTTTTCTCTCAAAGTTGAATTCTTTCTTCCTTTCCATAGCTCGGAATTGGCCTCTTTATAGCCTTCAAAATGGAATTGAAGGGCCGAGTCAGAACATTTCCAGTATATGGAAGGCTAAGGATCAGATATCTCCTATCATGACATGGAATCCCGACATTTAATTTTCATTTTTTGGCACAAATCCCAATGTATGCCAGTTATAGTGAAGCAACCTGCGTATACACATGGTGTATAGTGTGCAAGATAGGTACATGTGGAAAATTATTTATTTTTGTCTCTGGATTTTATCAACAGGGAAGATAAGTCTTTATAGGGAAATGGAATAAGGCCCTCTGTGCAAGATTGCATAGGGTGAGGCAAATCTTGTTGTAACATGGATTCTGTTGAGAAGGGTAGAGTCTGAACAGAGAACACATGGTGCATTGTAATGAAATAAATGTAGAATGGAGTAATAACACAAGGGCATATCACCCTAGATATCAATCAAAGAAAAATGGATTATAATCTAAAAAACAACAAGCATAGGAGGAAGAAAATCATCCCACCAACTAGGATGAGTCATATGTGAAATATAACCACCCTGCAAACTAGTAGCGATAGGTATTATTAGCCGAACAACTAGCACGAGTTACAAATTCAAGGGAAAACCTCTTCCAGTCATGATTTTATGAGTTGCAGTAAGTGTTTGGCTAAGTCATTGAATCCTGGTAAGAGAGTGAAGCGAGTTTTTATCATAGATAAATAAGTTTCTGGTAACACCGGGTTGAAAACCTATATGCGGTAATACCTTTAATTTAATATTATCCCACAATGAAAATATGGAGTATTAAACTGCACCCTACCCCAGATCTTACATTGGAGTGAATTGGATTGAAGCTCTCCACAAATGACAAAAAAAATAAGAGGAAGAGGATTACATGGGATCTTGAAGGTTAGATCGTAGAGTAGTATTCCCTTTGCAATGTGGATATGTTGATGTGCACATTCTGCTATTTAATGGAGATAAAATAAAGTTGCAATTCTCTATGTCACTTGATGTGTCTATTATAATCTTAATGGATGATTGTATTAATGGGTTATGTCATTAGTCTGTTAATGGAATTTGATTGAATGAATGAATTTTGACACGACTTTCTTCCTTGGATGCTCTATCCCTTCATCTATGACACAAGACCAAATAATCTTTGCGATTCTCATGGTGTCTCAGGTGAGACCTTCTTTGTTCCTTAACTGAATATTCATGTGTCGAAGCCATAGGGTTTTGTTTGCAAACTTTCAATGAACCCTGGGTCATAAACCCCCCAGTGTTAGGAAGGATGTGTCTAAGTGATCAAACACAAACCATCAATAGATTCTCAACCAAAAGTATACTAAATAAAAATTCAATGACATCTTTGTTTATTGGCACTAAGGTACAAAGCCTTTAAAGTGATATTTCATTTATATAAGAATCCTCATGCAATATTTATGGTAATCCTCCTCATGCAAGTGGATTGTGTGATGTTGTTGGGACTAGTGGAAAGTCTTGGGTGAATTTAGTGGAACATATACTACAATCATAACATCTTAACAAAATAATTTGGTTTTATTAGAGTGTTATATAATCCCATACACTCTATTGTATTACTTCAATAATAAGGAATGAAACACTTATTGAAACCATAAGATACTACAAAGAGATTGATCACTGCATGTTTTTAAATTGTAGTGAGGGACCTTAGAAAACGACCTACGAACATCAACACAATACATGTTGGAATTTGGTGACAACGACTTCTCAAGAATGGATTTTATATCCTATTATTCAGAATTTGTTGTAACTAAATTAGACCAAGGATAGGAGAGAATTCAATGAATTAGTTTCTTGTGTAAATTACTATAAATTTGTGTATGCACGTAGAGGCTGAGAGAGATGTATGAGTGAAGTTGATGTAAATCTACTTGATCTAAATAATAAGACAATCGGTACCTTTTGTTGGCCCTTGAATAAGTTTTGGAAAACCTTGGTCATGTTTAACCATTTTTGGGACTTCGACAAGCTGGTCGAAGGCAGACCACAAGGCGAAGCAGAGATCACGTGATCTCGTCCCCTTTTTAGGTCATTTTTGGGTTAAGAGTTTATGTAACGAGTATGGGGATGTTGTCCCATAGGATTACCCATGTTTAGGCCCTTTTGTAATGTATAAATAGGAAGCTAGGCAATGTAAGTAAAGGTGTCTATGTGGTAGTGTGATGTTGTACTAAGTGCAAGTGATGTTAGCAGTTCGATCTATGTGATCAAGCTAGCTCTATGCATATTGTGTGTTGAGAACTTGTAGAGCTAAGTGCAAGTGATTATAAAAACGCTTTGTGCTTGAACCTAGCTCGGGGAAGGAGGATATGCCAAAGTGCGCGCAGATCTCCTATCCTGTGAAAAGTGGATTTTGTGGTTCTGTGCATGTAAGAAGATCGACATAAGACAATAAAGAAGAAGAAAAGTTGGTGGACATAGCCCCACACTGGCGTGAACCACGTATATCCTGTGTTGTGGTTTCTTTGTGCTTTATGGTTGTTATGTGATAGTTGTGATTTATGCTTAGTGTTGTGATCTGTTTGTTATATCCATATGATAAAGTAGCTTAGTGATTATTAATGTGAATGAATGTTAGATATGATCTATTTCTATGTGTTAAGTGCTTGGATGTGTTAGATCTAGTTGAATACTACATTGTTTTGTAACTAGGGTTTTGACCTGCGATGTGATTAAGGGTTAAATAATAATGAATATTAACTACTAAGTGTTATCTTAAGCATTGTAATCACAGATCTGTGTCCCAGCTAGGTTGTAGACACTTAAGTCCTGCAACCACCCCTGCCTCTACCTCGGGTGAGACTTCATCTTCTTCACAGGTGTTGCCGAAAGGGCCAGAAGTTAGGGTGTTGGTGGTGCCTTGTTGAAGTGTTGAACCCTGGGTCTGCCCCTATGTGTGTGCCAACAAATGGTTCTTTTGTTGGGAGATGAAACTGTGATTTCTAGGAATTGAAGAAAAGAAAAATCTATGTGCATAGATCTATTTGTTTAGTTCATAGTACCCTACTTGATTATGCAGCTCTGTGCTAAGAAAGAAGTCCGATCTAGAGAAAATAGGTAAGATCTTAAAGCTTTGGGCTCTAAGAAAGGTAAGATAAGTGAAAAATTTTGTTTCAAAAGAATGAATCTAGGTATGTTTGATAGATTTTGTCCCAGTCTAAAAATTAGGGCACAACTAGAAGAAAGAAGATTTGATATGAGTAGATCTAATAGAAGTAATGAACAATATGTTATTCCTATGCATATAAATAATGTTTGGACTAACAAATGGATTTAGGATCCTAGAAATAATTTTTTTAGGTTAGTTATTGTGATCCCAGTGCGCAGAATAGGAAAGCTTGGGGGTCATCTAAAAGAAAGAGAGGATTAACTCTTTGTTATAGTTGCAGAAAACTAGCACATCTTGTTAAAGAATGCCCTGGTAGAGGTCCTAGATTTCTTCGTTGTAAAGCTATGGACCATGAAGTTTTGGATTTCCCTAGAATGATTTCTAATGTGGAAAATATGAATAGGAGACAAGAAAACCATGAGACAGGCCAAGAAACTAAGGATACAATAGAACCCCAGAAAGAATCAGAGACTGTATTATTATAGATGAAAGAAACCCTGAATGATCACAGAGACATTAACTTGTCAGAGATCTTCAAATAGAAGGAGTGCATAGAAGAAAGAATAAGAGACTTTGACAAAGACTGTGTTCTAGATGAGGAAACATCGGTGAATATCATGATAGAAAGAACTTGGGAAATTTTGGGAATTCCTGTTATGGTTCCTTCATTGGGAGGAATTGGATTGTTTAGAGGAAAATTGATAACCCTATGTGGAAGACTTACCCAGATATCTATGAGTGCACATGACACTTCGACAGAGGAATAATTTGAAGTCGTTAATTTTGTTGAGAACAATGCCCCATTTTCTATTTTGCTAGGAAATACCTGGATTGAGAAATATCATATACGAAGGAAAGAAGAAGAGGAAGATCTAGAATAGAAAAAGCAAGAATTAAGAAATTCCACGACTAGGAGAATAGTGCACTTACTGGAAGAATACAAATCGAAGTAACTAAGAGTAGGAGAATGGGCTGTCGAATTTGAAAGAACAGAGGAAGACTTGAAACACCTATCTATATAAGAGAGTAGAGCACCTACCCCAGAAAGAGAAGAAGTATTACCCTTGAACGACATCAAGAAGTGTGAAGTAACTATGCCAAGGGGAGATAAGAATAAAAATGGAAAGAGGAACCCAGTCACTCAAATCACAGGGAAGAAAGCTAGAAATCTCAACAAGAAGAAAGCAAGGTTAGAAAAACTGCAGGAAGCTCTAGAAAGGACTTCACAGAAGGAAGGTTTATAAAACTTGAACTTCGTCGAGATAGCAGAACAAAGAATATTGGCACTTCGCCACAGAGAAGCAATATGACCATTGGAGGCGTATCGACCGTTAGACCCACACTCCAGAATGAATAGAACCATAGTTATGGCCGGAAAGATCACCACTATATTGTTGGGACCGTGTCGTAACGGATGGAATTGCATTGATTGAGGCGTTCCTACCTGTTGGAGGAATCTAATATGATGTTAGCTATTTATCTCGTCGAGTGTTTCACCAAGAAAAAATTTTCAAACAATGATTATTCGAGCCCATAGAGAACTAGTTTCTTTCACACTGTGCCTATTGATGCCTCACTACCCATTCTGTTACATTGAGTATTTTATCACCGACCTGATCTTGAGCGTGCATGTCGGGTGACTTCAGCTCAGAAGAGAAATATTTCAAATAGATCATCATAGACCTCGTGGCTGAGAAGGTCATGTCCATAGGATTCCAAGCCTCGTCGATGAGAGGAGTGAAAACATCCCCATCGACTACTCGTGGATATGGACCATCTCGAGCTATGACAAAGAAACAAGCCAAGCATCATGATCAGAAGAAAACCCTCTACTCCAACCGTGTAGTGTCTACTTCACCTCCATCATTTGAAGGAACAGAGTTGGGAGATGAACCTACCTAGCTGCATAGAATAGCAGATGTGGTCGAAGCTTGCCTTCGTCATGTCCAGGAGGAAAAAGAGCAGGCCATAGAGGCCTTGAGGCAAGCACAAGAGGAAGCCATAATGCAACATCGAGTTTCACAGCAAGAAACATACGACATCGAAGCCAAGTTTGCAAAAGATAGAGCATGGCTCCAAAAGCAAAAAGAACAACTACTCGCAAAGAAGATTTGAGTGAAAGAAGAAGTCACTAGAGAAATTCGCTCTGTGAAAGGATTAAAAAAGATGGAAGAAGACCCAGTAGAGGATCAAGTGGTGAATCTTACTGAATCCATACAATAGCTCCAATAGAGAGTAGCAGAACCAGATTTACAAGCAATGCCAAGCACTATGCAGGAAATGCAAGACCAGAGAGAAGAAACTACCCGAAGTGCAGTCCAGAGATTCAAAGCATTGGCCTTAGAATGCAAACAAATCAACAATCGAAGTGCACAGAATTATGAGCGTCTTGTAGAGGACCCAGAACTAAGGAAACTGGAGTCACATCTCTAGGAAGCAAAGCAACAAGCAACATCAGTGCAAGCATTGTTGAAGCCTCTATCAATAGTCGAGAGGATGAAAAGGTCCCAGGAATAGCACATGGTTCAGCAGAAATTCCATGCCATAAAAATTAAAGTCATGGAAGTCACTCAATGACTCTAGCTTATACAAGATTAATATTGCACACTTTTTGGGAAATTGAAGGACAAGGTGCAGAACTAGAAAATGTGGTCACCACAGTATAACAATGCTTGAAAATACCTGTGACGAAGAATATTATTCAGGATTTCACCGAGAAGGAGGCTCTAGTGAAGCAACATGTCAAGGCAGCTCAAGCTAAGATCGAGGCCTTCGAGGTAGAGTTACCTAGATCAGATTTACTCAGGATGAGTCACAGGTGAGTGTTGGGGGCATGTTGCCCTTAACCAAGTTTTGGAAAACCTTGGTCATGTTTGACCATCTTTGGGACTTCGAAAGGCTGGTTGAAGGTGGATCACAAGGTGAAGCAAAGATCGTAGGATCTCAGTCACTTTTTAGGGAATTTTTGGGTTTACAGTTTATGTAATGGGTATGGGGATGTCGACCCATGGGATTACCCATGTTTAGGCTTTTAATGTATAAATAGGAAGCTAGGCGATGTACATAAAAGTGGCTATGTGGTAGTGTGATGGTGTGCCAAGTGCAAGTGATGTTAGTAGTTGGATCTATGTGATCAAGCTAGCTCTGTGCATACTGTGTGTTGAGAACTTGCAGAACTAAGTGCAAGTGATTGTAAGAAGGCTTTGTGCTTAAACCTAGCTTGGGGAAGGAGGATCTGGCGAAGTGTGCACAGATCTCTTGTCCTATGTAGAGTGGGTTTTGTGGTTCTTTACATGTAAGAAGATTGACAAAAGAAAATAAAGAAGAATAAGAGTTGGTGGACATAGCCCCACACTGGGGTGAACCATGTATATCATGTGTTATGGTTTTTTATTCTTTATGGTTGTTATGTGATTGTTGTGATTTATGCTTAGTGTTGTGATATGTTTGTTAGATGCATCTGAAAAACTAGATTAATGATTAGTAATGTGAATGAATGTTAGATATGATCTATTTCCATGTGATAAGTGCTTGGATGTGTTAGATCTAGTTGAATACTGCATTGTTTTGTAACTAGGGTTTTGACCTATGATTTGACTAAGGGTTAAATACTAATGAATATTGAATGCTAAGTGCTTTGTTAATCATTGTAATCACATATATAAGTCTGAGCTAGGTTGTAGACACTTGAGTCCTGCAACCACTCCTGCCTCTACCTCGGGTGAGACTTCATCTTCTTCGTAGGTGTTGTCGAAAGGGCCAGTAGTTAGGGTTTTGTTGGTGCGTTGTTGAAGCATTGAACCCTGGGTCCTCCCCTGTGTGTGTGCCAACAAATGGTTTCGTTATCGGGACATGAAACTGTGATTGTTGGTAACTGAAGAAAAGAAAAAGCTCTATGCATTGATCTACTACTTTAGTGCATAGTACCCTACTTGATTGTGAAGATTTGTGCTAAGAAAGAAGTCAAATCTAGAGAAAATAGGTAAGATCTTAAAGCTTTGTGCTATGAGAAAGGTAAGATAAGTGAAAATTTTTGTTTTGAAAGAATGAATCTAGGTATGTTTGATAGATTTTGTCCTAGTTTGAAAATTAGGGCACAACTAGAAGAAAGAAGATTTGATATGAGTAGATCTGATAGAAGTAATGAAAGATATGTTATTCCTATGCATAGAAAGAATTTTTGGACTGACAAATGGATGCAAGATCCTAGAATTAGTTTTTTGCAGGTTAGTTACTGTAATCCAAGTGCGCAGTACACAAAAGGTTGGGGGTCATCTAAAATAAATAAAGGATTAACTCTTTGTTATAGTTGCAGAAAATCGGGACATCTTTCTAAGGAATGCCCTAGTAGAGGTCCTTGTTTTCTTTTTTGTAAAGATATGGACCATGAAGTTTTGTATTGCCTTAGAATGATTTCTAAAGTGGAAAATATGAATAGGACACAAGAAAACCATGAGACATGCTAAGAAACTAAGGTTATGGTAGAACCCCAGAAAGAATCAGAGACTGTATTATTATAGATGAAAGAAACCTTGAATGATCACAGAGACATTTACTTGTCGAAGATCTTCAAAGAGAAGGAATGCATAGAAGCAAGAATAGGAGACTTTGACATAGACTGTGTTATGGATGAGGAAACACAGGTGAATATCATGATAGAAAGAACTTGGGAAATTTTGGGAAAGCCTATTATGGTTCCTCCGTTGGGAGGAATAGGATTTTTTAGAGGGAAATTGATAACCCTATGTGGAAGACTTACCCAGATACCTATGAGTGCACATGGAACTTCGATAGAGAAATAATTTGAAGTCGTTAATTTTGTTGAGAACAACGCCCCATTTTCTATTTTGCTAGGAAAGACCTGGATTGAGAAATATCAAATACGAAGGAAACAAGAAGAGGAAGATCCAGAACAGAAAAAGAAAGAATTAAGAAATTTCATGGCTAGGAGAATAGCGCACTTATTAGAAGAAGACAAGTCAAAGAAACTAAGAGCAGGAGACCGGGTTGTCAAAGTTGAAAGAACACAAGAAGACTTGAACCACCTATCTGTACAAGAGAGTAGAGAACCTACCCCATAAAGAGAAGAAGTATTACCCTTGAATGACCCACATCAGTGTGAAGTTACTATGCCAAGGGGAGATAAGAATAAAAATGGAAAGAGGAACCCAGTGACTCAAATCACAGGGAAGAAAGACAAAAAGCTCAGGAAGAAGAAAGAAAGGTTAGAAAAATTGCAAGAAGCTCCAGAAAGGACTTTGCAGAAGGAAGGTTTACAGAACTTGAACTTTGTCGAGATAACATAACAACGAAGATTGGAACTTCACCACGACAAAGAAATATGATCGTTGGAGGTGTCCTGACTGTTAGACCGATGCTCCAGAATGACTCGAACCGTAGTTATGGCTAGAAAGATTGCCATTATACCGTTGGGGCCATGCCATAATGGATGGAATTGCATTGATTGAGAAGTTCCTACCCGTTGGAGGAATATGTTATGATGTTATCTATTTATCCCGTCGAGTGTTGCACCAAGAACACTTTTGCAAACAGTGATTATTCGAGCCCACAAAGAACTATTCTCTTTCATGTTGTGCCTATTGATACCTCGCCACCCGTTCTTTTATATTGAGTATTTGATCACCGACCTAATATTGAGCATGCATGTCGGGTGACTTCATCACAATAGAGAAATTTGTCGAAGAGATCCTCATGGATCTCGTGATTGAAAAGGTCATGTCCACAGGATTCCAAGCCTCGTCAACGAGCGGAGTGAAATCATCCCCATCGACCGCTCATGGATATGGATCATCTTGAGCTGTGACAGAGAAACGAACCAAGAATCATGATCAAAAGCAAGCCCTCTACTCCAACCACGCAGTGTCTACTGCACCTCCATCATCAGAAGGAACGGAGTTGGGAGATGAGCCTACCCAGCTGTGCATAATAGTAGATGTGGCCAAAGCTCACCTTCATCGTGTACAGGAGGAAAAAGAGTAGGCCACAGAGGCCCTAAGGCAAGCACAAGAGGATGCCATAGATCAATGTCAGGTTTCGCAGCAATAAAAAGACAACATCCAAGCCAAGTTTGCAAAAGATAGAGCGCAGATCCAAAAGGATAAATAACAGTTGCTCGTGGAGTAGATTGGAGTGAAAGAAGAATTCACTAGAGCAATTCACTCTGTGATAGGCTTAGAATAGGTGGAAGAAGACCCAGTAGAGGATCAAGTGGCGAAGCTTGCTGAAGCCATTCAACAACTCCAATAGAGAGTAGAAGAACTAGAGTTACAAGCAGTGTCAAGAACTCTACAGGAAGTGTGAGACTAGTGAGAAGAAACTTCCCAGAGCGCATTACAAAGAATCAAAGCATTGGCCTTAGAATGAAAACAACTCAACAGTCAAAGTGCATAGAATTACGAGCGTCTTGTAGAGGACCCAGAACTATGGACACTGGAGTCATAGCTCCAGGAAGAAAAGTAGCAAGCAGCATCAGTGTAAGCATAGTTGAAGCCTTTGTCAGCAGTTGAGAGGATGAAAAGATCCCAGGAATAGAGCATGGTTCAGCAGCAAGTCCATGCCATACAAAGTAAATTCATGGAATTCACTCAATGAATCTAGCCTATGCAATATTAATATTGCACACTTTTTGAGTAAATTGAAGGATGAGGTGTATAACTAGAACAAGTGGTAACCACAGTAGAACAACACTTGGAAGAACCTGTGACGAAGAATATTATTCAGGAGTTATCCAAGAAGGAGGCTCTGGTGAAGCAACAGGTCAAGGAATCTTGAGGCCTTTGAGGTAGAGTTACCTAGATCAGAGTTACTTGGGAAAACTCACGGATGATTGTTGGGGGCCTGTTGACCCTTGGCCAAGCTTTGGAAAATCTTGGTCATGTTTGACCATTTTTGGGACTTCAATAGGCTGGTCGAAGGTAAATCGCAAGGTGAAGTGGATATCATTGGATCTCGACCCCTTTTTAGGGAATTTTTGGGTTTAGGGTTTATGTAACAGGTATGGGAATGTCGACCCATGGGATTACCCATGTTTAGGCCCTTTTTTAATGTATAAATAAGAAGCTAGGCGATGTAAGTAAAGCTGGCTAAGTGGTTGTGTGATGTTGTGCTAAGTGCAAGTGATGTTAGCAGTTGGATCTATGTGATCAAGCTAGCTCTGTGCATACTGTGTGTTGAGAACTTGCAGAGCTAAGTAAAAGTGATTGTAATAAGGCTTTCTGCTTGAGCCTAGCTCGAGGAAGGAGGATCTAGCGAAGTGCACGCAGATATCCTATCCAATGCAGAGTGGGTTATGTGGTTCTGTGCATGTAAGAATATCAACAAAAGACAATAAAGAAGAAGAAGAGTTGGTGGATGTATCCCCACACTGGGGTGAACCACATATATCATGTCTTATGGTTGCTTTGTGCTTTATGGTTGTTATGTGATTGTTGTGATTTATGCTTAGTGTCGTGATATGTTTGTTAGATGCATATGATAAAGTAGCTTAGTGATTAGTAATGTGAATAAATGTTAGATCTGATCATTTCTATGTTCTAAGTGCTTGGATGTGTTAGATCTAGCTGAATACTGTGTTGTTCTGTAACTAGGGTTTTTACCTGTGATGTGACTAAGGGTTAAATACTGATAAATATTAATCGTTAAGTGCTCTGTTAAGCATTTTAATCTCAAATATGTGTCCCATCTAGGTTGTATACACTTGAGTCCTGCAACCACTGTTGCCTCTACCTTGGGTGAGACTTCATCTACTTCGCAGGTGTTGCCAAAAGGGTCGGTATTTAGGGTTTTGTTGGTGCACTGTTGAAGCGTTGAACCTGGGTCCGCCCATGTGTGTGTGCCAACACCTTTGCTTGGTGGACGTAGCCCAAATATGGGGCGAACCTCATAAAATATGTTTGTTTGTTGATTGTCTTATCTGAATTGTGTATTCCGCATTTTCAATTCTAAAAAGTGGTATCAGAGAGATTGCGTTGAAGGTAATTGCTGTGTCAATTGTATTGATGTCGAGTTGAGATCGTTGAAGATCATTGGTCTGTCGATTGCATTGAAGGACATAGTGATTGGCACATTGGTAGATCCGAGCTCGGGGGGAGATATGTCTTTGTTTGTTGGATGATCTGGCATGGTAGAGCGCTTGCAACTTGAGGAATCCTAGAATTGTGGAGATGCCCACAGGAGCATTGATTTCAACATCAGCGTTGGGGTTTCTACAGAGGGAGCGTCGATTTAGGGTAAACTTACATTTTTATGAGTTTTCAATTCAGTGTTGGACTACAGTCTTCAAGGGAGTTGTTGGAACAGGGGCAGACCTAGGGTTCAACTCCAACAACCCACTAACAAAACCCTAACTACCAGCCCTTTCAGCAACACCTGTGAAGAAAATAAAGTCTCACCCAACGTAGAGGTAGGGGGGGTTGTATCACTCATGTGTCTACAACTAAGATGGGACACAGATATATGATTACAACACTTAACAGAGCACTTATCCAACAACATGCGTTAGATTATGAACCGCATTCATATCGCAGATTAAACCCTTACTACATAACAATGCAGTAAAAATCAATATCTTACAATCACTTAGTACATAGCATTAGCTCAGATCTAGCATTCATTTATCTTTAACACCATTAATCACTATGATACAACATCATATGAATTCATTATAACAACATCACTAAGCAAATAAACTACAAAAATCATAAATCACGTTGCACAAAGCACATCAAGACACGGGATATATGTGGTTCACCCCAATGTGGGGCTACGTCCACCAACTTCTTCTTCTTATTTATTAGTCTTCAATCTTCTTACGTTCATCTACTCCTGTGCACAAAACCACAGAGCCCACTCCACAGAGGATAGGTGATCTGCACACATCGCACTCGATTCTCCTTCCCAAAATTAGGTCAAGGCACAAGGCCAACTCCTTATTAGCACAAAGCCTTACTTTACATAACCATATCGCACAAAGAAACTTACAACCTTTTTCACTGATCCAACCTTAACATATTAAGCACATAGACAAAAACTAATTATTACATCTCTTGCACCAAGCTTCTACTATTTTCTACATTACATTCCTTCCTATATATACTTTTACAAAAAGGCCTAAACATGGGTAAACCCATGGGCCAACATCCCATAACCCGTTACATAAACCCTAGTAAACCTTTTTTTGGGTACACAAGTCCACAAAATAAGTGAGATATCGCAATCTTAGCTTCGCCTAGAAGCTCCATCTTCGACCAGCCTATTGAAGTCCCAAAAGTGGTCAAACATGACCAGTGTTTCCTCAAAACTTGGTCAACGGACAACAGGCCCCCAACACTCACTTGTGACTCGTCTCAAGTCACTCAAATCTGGGCAACGCTGCTTCAAATGCCTCGAGATTAGCTTGAGTTTCCTCGACTTGTTTCTTCGCCAGAGCCTCCTGCTCATCAAACTTTAGTATCAGTTTCTTTGTAACAGGTCCATCCAGGCGTTGTTCCACTTTTGTAACCATATGTTCCAATTGCAATCCTTGTCCTTCAATCTCTTCAAAAAGCATGCAGGCCTTTTCCTACACCAACTGGAGTCTCTGTGTTACCTCTGTGATTCTTCTCTGGATGGAAGTAACTTGTTGTTGGATTGTGCATTGTTCTGATTATGTTCTACTGAATGACTCTGACTTTAAATAACAGAGATTTGGTAATGAAGAGGAGTTTTAGTTTTTTTTTACTGAAGAAAGAAAAGTAACGCTTATTGTACACATACATTTTGGCAATTGAATGAAAGAATGGATTGAATTTCTTTAGCAGACTATAACCTATTTCTTTGAATGGATTCAGTGAGAAGGAAAGGGCCCACCTTCCTCACCAATTCCCCTCCATTTTGAATCCTAGATTAGTTGTTTTAAATGCGAATGATTTAACTGTTATACATTTCTAAAATACAACTATTGTTATAGTTTAGTTCCTTCTTATTAGATGCACATAAACTTGTCTCATGATAATTAGAAGTCGATTGTTGAACATTGTTGGATAACTGCTTTCCCTTTTTCTACATTAGGTTAAAATCTTGTTTCTAAGAAATAAAAGTGTGAAGTATCTTCTTGCAATAAGTAGATTTAATTTCTTCAAATAGTATAGAGCTTCTTCTTGCAAAAGTAAATTAGAAATTTAGATTAGAGTAGGCAATCTAGGGTTCTTATACATTTATCATTTTAGATTCGAATTATGATTTCGAATCTGTAGAACTCCAGTTGTTTCAGCACAACAGTGTTAGTGATAATGTTTGTTTTTTTTTTAAACTTCCCTACTACAATTAGATTAGATATTCTTTCATAATCTAACATAGACTATGCACAATTATCTTGAAATAACATACTTCCCTAGGTTGACAATTTATATTGAACACTTTGATTTTCTATTCAATTAGACAATTAAAGTGCCCAACATTTTGGCATCGTTGCCGAGGAAGATAATCATAGATTTTGGTAAGCACATTAGAGTTCTTTCTTATGAATGAATAGACTGCATGAATCACGAAACGCGAGAAAAAATCCCCCAAAATACTAACCTTACAGGTACCAGAGGATGTGAAGGAAGAAATCCTAACATACTGGGGAGACAAACCATTGTTGATGAGATTATAGCTAGAGCAGATTCTTCTTCAGGATCTATTTTTTGCCCTACAAATCCTCCAAGAAGACGTGATCCATAGTCAGCAGAAATACCCCTTCTTGAAACATCATTTTCATCAAGAGCTGGAACTGAAGCTAAAGATTTGTCACCAACAAATCAGCAAGCAACACTGGAGAACATTGAAGATCAAGGAAGTATAGCTTGGAACAGGGAAAATCTAGAAGAAGTTTTTTATCGGATCAACAGTCAGATAGTCACTAAAGAAGAGTGGGACATTGTTTGGAGAGGAAAAGCACATATGGAGAATCAAGGAGATAATGAGGAAGAGCTCCACCAAGAGAATCCACAGAACAATGAGGATCAGGTAAACAATGAAAATACTATCTCTACCCTGGTTTTTCCTATTTCTAATGTTCCCACACGAGGGATGGCTCCTATGAAAAACATATCTCTCTCAGCTCTCCCAAATTTTCATGGATTATCTATTGAAGATGAGGATGATTTTCTGCTTGAATTTGACATTTTGTGTAGAAGCTATGACTACACTACCACTGCGCAGAAGCTTAAACTGTTTCTAGCTAAACTAAAGGGTAATGCGTTAAGATGGTTCATGAGCCATGGAGGAGCAACAAGAGCATAAATAGGTAATATGTTAGGAAATTTCAAAACGGAGATGATTAACTCTTTTGCCTCACAAATGGATACTTTGCAAGTCAAACAGAAACAAGAAGAATCAGAGAAAGCATTGTGTATTTCCTTTCTGAATTGCAGAAAGAAACATCCACCAAGGGAGTGCCCACTGAACAGTGTCCAGGTATGCCTTATTTGTGAATTAGACCATGCCACTGACCAATGTTCCTCTCTACCAGGTGTAAAAGCATCAATGAATACAACTAATGAGGAAGCGGAGGTTGTCTATCTAATAACACAAAGAAGACAATGGCAGCCAAGAGGTCAAGGTATTATTATCACTGAAATTTCCTCCGCACATGGTTACAAGAACTCATCATCGTCAAACAGTGATGAAGTCATTCATGAACCTGAATTAATACCTCAACATTCAAAAAGGTCAAAAAACTATACAAAGTAGTGAAAAATTGAAGAGAACTTTGTAGACATTGGGCGCACGCACGCATGCGCGGAACAGGAACGTAGAAATTGCGCACAGACGCACGATGCGCAACTGTTAGCGCAAAAAGATGAGCACCTGCTAAACGGTGTATTTATTGAAGTGGTCAGCCTCGCAACCACTTATGGTTCATCTCCCAAGCTGATTTGACCCTCAAATCTGGGCTGGATCCGAATGGTGGGCTGGTCAAAGACCTAATAATGCCCTAAATGGCCTCTTTTCACACTACAAAGTAGTTAAACAATAACCCAAAGCAATGCTATAAAAAGCCATGAATGCACCTCATTTTATCAAGGAATTCAAAGTAATGTTATGTTGCCTATATTGTTTTAAGGACTCCATCCTTGACAAGAGCATTTTGGCACCATTACATTGGACACTCCACCTCTCCATTGAGTGGATTTGTAAAGAGTTCTTTCATCATCATTTTCATTTTCTTTGTTGTAAGAAGAGCTAGCTAGTGAGGGTCCAAGAGCCTTCCCTTGGAGGAAGAAGGGAATCATAACCCCCTTTCTTATTGGTGCTTTGTTTTCATCAATAGATCAGCCTCAAACATTGGTGACATGGGTCTTTTGGTTCTTTTTGTTTCTATGTCCCTATGCTCATGAATTTTGTTTTTATTGCATCTATTAGTTTAATTCTTAATTATAGTTTTGTTTTTCTTTCTCTAACTTTTTTCTCTACAGCTGTCCTGCTCAGTAGACCCAAGTGAGCTTGCAAGCACCTCTTATTTGCTCACCAAGGTGACGAAAGAGGCGTAACAGATTGGCGACTCCACTGGGGAAAGGTATCAATTTCCTACATCATTTGGGTTTATTTTGCTCTTCTTTTAGTTTGTTTAACTTGCAGGTGCACTAACCGGCCTAAGCCAACCTGCCAGCCAGTCAGTTCCAAGTTAAATTGTGAGAAATCTATCCGGATTTTTCATTCTCGGTCGTGTGCCTCATATGCGCTGGTTTTTCAGCCCACAGACACGCATCATGCGCCCATGCGCCTGACTCACGGTTATGTTCTGTGCATGTGCGCTTTTTAACTTGTCTCTGTTCGCGCGCATGCTCTCTGTGTGCCTCTGTCTCCACTGGGACCCGCGCACCTGTGCAAAATTTCACATTGTAGAGTTGTTGAGATGTGGGGAAGGCCATTTGCTTTCTTAAAAATGATGTCAAGCATGTCTTAAAGCTGCACCACACTTAGTCCCCTCATCATATAAAGGGGTTAGTCAAAACACACATAGGCACTTAGGAGGATAAAATCAATTTCCCTTCTTTGCTTTTTACCACATGGATGGCTTGTTTTGACTTACAACATAAGTTTGCAATCATTTTTAATCACATCTAACTTACATTGGGACTAGAAGTTGAGTAACAATCGCTTAGTATGCTCTTCTCTCGCGCCTCCAAGCGATCTTGAGAATCAGAAAAAGATTGTGAAATGATTTCATCTCCCTTAAGAACATTAAAATCCTTTAGGAGAGGACAACAACCCTTCTTGGGACTCCTCTTAGTTTTCTTTTTTAGACACATCTTAATATTGTAACGGGCCCATACATGCCCACATGCTACAAAGATAGGATAGTGTTTGAATTTTTGCTTTCTTAGATCAAAACACTAGGGAAGTTTAAAGGTTTGTAATGGGCCCATACATGCCCACATGTTCAATCTAGGATAGTTTCAAAGATTTTCTTAGATTACATCACAATAGGGAGTTAAAGGATAGTAACGGACCCACATGTTCACATGCTATCTTCCTAGGGACTTTTGAATTACGCAAGGTTGTACCAAAGGCACTTAGTTAATTAGGTAATCAAACTCTTGTAAGGACCAAACGAAGTCCACATGCAGCAAGGTGACATCTAATTCACTAAAAATTGGCACACTTTCACTCACACACAAAAGTCACTTATCACTCACATAGCTTCTTATTGAAACGTGGAGGTCAAAGTAAGTTTCCTCCCAAGGGATTCTGAAAACACCCCACCCTTTTCTTGATGAAACTATCCACTCCCATTTTTAATCAACGAGGTTGGTTTGCACCCCCACCCTCCCAAAACAACTAAATCTAAAAAAATTCTAAAAAATCACTAAGTTTTCCTCCACAGGAGGTACCAAAAGAAATTTTTTAGTCTAGGTAGGATTTCGGGGATTGGCATCCAAATAACTCCCCATTATCTGGTTCTCACATTGTCAAAACATAGAGGTTGTCAAATAGGGAACTGAAAATCCTCCAAGTCAAGTGTTCCAATTACCATAAGGCAGGGAGATACCCATGAAGGGTTGAAGGTCGAGGTCCAGTTGTTCTGTGCATCCCCCCTTGAGGCACCCACCTCTTGGACGGGATCCAGCTCGTGACCCATTTCTGAGGCCGAAAATCTAAATGATGCACTTTGACCGAAGTACCAGCTAGTGACCAACTTTAGGACATCTACCCAGGTGGCAATTGTGGGCTGCAATTGCACCTTGATTGGATTTTATGTGGCTATTGGGAAATATCGCCAGTTCTTTCAGGATATGCCCCCTTTATCCCTCATTATAACCAATTATTTCATCCTTCACTAATTTCTCTTCCAGCGACTTCAGACCCCACTATTGAGTACTATTTGAAGGTCCAGTGCTATTTGAGAGGAAGGACGTTATGTCTTCTAGGACATGAGCATTTGCTTTCTTTTTTATTCCCCATGCAAACAAAACCCACTTACCCCTATATATGCTTCTTTTTCAAAAAACATGTTATGTATGATGCACATCTGATTACAATTTGATTTGGATATATATATTATAAATCATTCACCGCAAAGGATCTTGTTTATGTATTACTCTCACCACTCTTTGCACACATTCACACAGCTAGTCTGACATCATAGGGGAACCACATAACCCTCATCATTCACGACGCTTGTTAAACCTCCCTCCTATCTTAGGGGGAGTATCTGGTCATGCCCACTCATCGGCACTTCCTTCACACACTCCTATGAGTGCTACTATTTTAGGATCGGCTTTGCTTGGTTATACATTACTTGGGTCAACTTCCCAAGGCCATCCGTTCACTCACTCTCCTTTACATGGAAGTGGGGGACCCACTTCCTCTCAAGGAGGGAGCACCAACCCACCTAGCCCCCCTCAAGGGTCAGGTTTACAACACACTATGGCTGGAGTTAATCCTCCCCCCCCATTGCAGAGGCCATATTTGGCCTCTCTCAACATATTGGATCTCACCAAACTCACCAATGATCCTATATTGCATGATCCCACATGGCCTACAATGCCAACCAAACTACCTTCAGACATACCCAAGTTTGAAGGAAAGGCAGGTGATGACCCTGCCAACCATGTCATGACCTTTCACCTATGGTGCTCCTCCAATAGCATTATGGATGATTCCATCAGACTGTGATTATTTCAACGCACACTCACTGGCCCATCAGCTAAATGGTATGTCGAAGAAAAATCGAGGTCCCACACAAATTTTGAGTCATTGGCCAAATCATTTTTGACCTTCTTCCAATTACCCATCCACCACGACAATGGTTTAGAACTACTTTCTAATTTCAAACAAACCTCAGCCACACACATCGCTAACCACATTCAGGAGTGGCATAGGCAACATAGTTTGTGCAAAGCAGAAATCACCAAGCAACAGTGTCTCAACTGGTTTCTTAGATCACTTGTCTCTCTCCTCGGTAAGGATGTAGCTTCCAGCTTCCCTCAATCTGAAGAGGAATCCATCAGCAAGGCCCAACAATATGACCTCATCTATGCACATTCAGGGTACCTATACACGATACTTCCTGATCTTCCAAAACCTGTGCCATTTGGCCAAGACAAACATGGGATGTCTCACTCAGTAGACGGACTGATCAGTGCCACCACACACCACGGTCCACAACCCCAACCACCACCAATGTATGGCACACCTCAATACCCATCGGCATATGGGGGCACTTCTTATTACCCCCCACCCCCTTATCAACAGCCATATCCTGTTACTATACCCCCACCCATCAGTGGGCCACCGCTGGCACCCACCATACATCCACCTCTTCCAACAACTAGTGGTAATCCCTCAACCTTAGCTTATAGTACTAGCGAAAACACTACACCTTCCTATGTACCTTATGGATCAGTACCACCATAGAATCCATACTTCCCATTTTTTGGTCCTCTGCCACCCATGGCTCCCCCACATCTTCATGCAGGGGTAAATTTTGTTCAACCCTCTGCTGCTCAACAATACCAAAATTTCGAACAGTTGAACACAACCAATCCAACCCATCCATCGAAAAATGCCAAGAAGAAAGGATGGAACAGGAATAACAACAACCCATGTCAAGGAGGGAATCAACCCTAGCAGAACCAACCCACTGGGGGCAACCAGAACCAAGGGAACCAAAACCCCCAAGGGGGAAATAATAATAAACGCTAAGGGAGAAACAATGTTAAAACCATCTTCCCTTGTGCCGTTTGTGGTGATTTCGGCCATTACACTCATCATTGCCCCCAGATCACTGATTTCAATCGGTTAAAAGCCTCTGGTAGTCTTCCCCATTCTCCTGCACAACCTGCCCCTCAGCAGACACCACAACAATACGTGCAACAACCCCCTCCCGTCATGCTACAAAATCCTATTCCACATCAAGGTGTGATAAACACCCAACATAACACATAGCATCCCCCACCTCAGGTGGGACAATACATCAACCCCAACAATCCAGTAGATCATACAATTCTCCTCACCAGTGAGGAAGAAATCCTTCTACAAACACGTAACTGTCAGTATCATGCACTCGCTAAATCTCCTTCCCTCCCTCCAGAGACAAACCCTACACCGAAGGCACCCCTATTAGTGATCCCTCGCCCTTCTGCCGAACCACCACTTCGCATCCCTCACATCCCATTGCGCAGGAATGTCCACAACCCACAGGCTAGGGCAGCTCATAACTATAGTTTGGTAGATGACTTAGCACAATCCCCGACTGCTATGTCAGTCTTAGAAGTCCTCCAGACTTGTCCTACTCAGTGGAAATCACTACTTTCCACCTTGGGGGTAGTCGACCCTATAGATACTCGACTCATCACCTTCAATCTTGACAGCAGAGAACCTCATCTCCCTGCCGTGATCGCTTTTCAAATACCAGTAAAAATATAGAACATCACAGTTCCTCAGTGTATCATCGATGAAGGTGCATCTACATGCATTATGTCCAAAACAGTATGGCAGAAACTTGGTTCCCCAGAACTCATACCCTCTTCCATCACATTACGAGCCTATGATGGATGACCATCCTCTCCTGAAGGCCTCTTCCAAAATGTCCCCATCGAACTCGGGGGCAAGACTATCCTCATCAATATCGAATTTATCGATGCCCTGCTCGATTATAATATCTTGTTCGGTCATAGCTACATGTACGCTATGAAGGCAGTAGCATCTTCCGTCTTTTGGACAATGATGTTCCCTCACAACGGGAAGATCGTTACTATTGACCAAGTCTCACATTATGAGCCTAATCCATCTGCCAACATCGATAACATTCTCCATCTCATCCACACAAACCATGACGCATATCCCCTCGTCGAGATGGGTCCTGGGATTTTTAAAGATCCATCTTTGTTAGGAATGTACCATGGCGCGCCACCACTCCTTCCTTTTGCCAATCAAGTCTATGTCATATCATCTAACACAAAGGATACCCTTCCTCCTACTGAGGCTTCTATCAAACCTGACGTCCCACTCATCACAGAACCCCCTCCTCAAGACACTCCTGGACACTCATCGACCCCACCAGTCCACGATTCGACCTCTCCCCAAGGACATAGTCCAGTATGGGAGACGGTTCCCTAACCCCTCACTAAAATTCCCTTCTTTTATCCTCCACCAAGTATCGAAGATTTTCAGGTAGCCACAACACTCACACTACCTAATATGGTGTTAGCAATCCCAGTTTGGTATTTACACACACCAGAGATGTTCCCTCGAGCATCCCTTCCCCCCCAGGAAGAAATCCCCATGACGATTCCCATCCTTACCCCCACCACCCCCCCACTCACTAACCACCTTGCTATGGTTGGGGGCAGGAGAAAGAAGAAGGAGCCCACCGCTCCACTTCCTCCACGCATCCCACCACCTTGTGCATTATGTGAGAAAGAGGGCCACCAAACCAACAACTGTCCATCACTACCTGAACTACAGAATTTGATCCCCCTCAATCAAACTCTCACAACACCCGCCACTACTGCTAGTCCCGTCACTACCACCCACCCTTCTAGTAGTAAAGGGTTGAGGACCAAATATGCTTTTGCTATATGTTCAGAGTATGGCCATTATACCCATCACTGCCCAGCCCTGCCACGCTTTCGACAGACATTAGCCGCAGTGTGCCAGAACTTCCATAACAATCCCAGCCCTGCTATGTCCTCCTCAACAAATATCATGGCGATTCGTTATGTCACCACTTAAATCAAGGAATGTATGAGACACCCTTGCTCTCTCTGTGATTCATTAGCTCATTTTACATACCAGTGTCCTATGATCCTTGAATACAGGCAATGTCAATTGACCCTGCTTCACCGACCCGCAAAGGCAATAAGTGACATTACCTCTTCACTAGAGGCTCTTCATGCCATTTCTCCCGAAACTCAGGCTCTTCAGGTCATTTCTCCAGAACCTGAGGCCCTCCCAACACCCCCATGGTTCTTAGATGATGTATCTGAGGATTCACCCCCCAACCCCCCCAACTCTCTCGCTCATTCCCCTACAGGCACTCTCCACCCAACCACCACGGGTACCCCTCATTACTTCAATATATGGTTTATGTCGAGTGAACCCTCACCATCTCCTCAAAATGCTCCCCCTACTTCTACACTAGGGGGAAACCACACGACCACTATCACCGAAATCACCCCTCATGACCCCTTGTATTCCCGACGTTTCCAAAGTGACGAGGAAATAATCGAAGAGCTAAACCACCCGAAATCTCCCTGGGATGCGCTACATCACTACACCCTCTTCTCTCCACAGGAAGCCCCCATGCCTCCTAACCAAAACCCCATTTACGTGGTCGAAACCAAGGATTTCATCCCATCAGGGCCTATCGATTGGTTCAACAATCCCATCCCTGCTCCTGATGCGTTTGAAGAAGGCAACATGGCCAACATTTTCCCCACCATTAAAATCGACATTTCCATTAAAAATAGCATCGTCGAAGAAATCACCATTGGTGTTGCTTGCACTCCTCAAGAAATCGCCACATATAAAGCCCTCTTCTAGGAATATAGGGATATCTTCAAACATCGCATTGATCCCTCTATTGTCGAACATCGCATCGACACCTGGCCCGACATTACACCAGTTCGCCAAAAAAAGCGACTGCTACACCCATCCAAAGCAGTGGCTATCACAGCCAAAATTGACAAATTACACGTTGTCAGGTTCATTTACCCCATCGCATATACCTCATGGGTTTCCAACCCTCTACCCGTTAACAAAAAATAGGGCACTATCTGCATTTGCACAGACTTTCACGATCTCAATCACACATGTCCCAAAGACAACATTCCCACGCCTTTCATCGATCAAATTATCAACGACTACGCGGGCCACGAGGCTCTCTCCTTTATGGATGGATTCTCTGGCTATAATCAAATTCAAATCCACCCAGTCGATCAGTATAAAACCACATTCATTACCCCGTGGGGTACTTTTGCATATCGTGTCATGCCTTTCAACTTAAAGAATGCCGGCGCAACTTTCCAGTGGGCGATGACATACATCTTTCACGATCTGGCTAATATCATCCTCACCTACTTGGATGACCTCACAGCTCGATCCAAGAAACGCACCCAGGATCTCGATGATTTACGAATCATCTTTCAACGGTGTCATCAGTACAACATCCACTTGAATCCTCTCAAGTGTGTGTTCTGTGTCACCGCAGGGCACCTCCTAGGTTTTATTGTTTCCCAAAGCGGTATTACCATGGACCCCCTTAAAGTCCAAGCTATCACTGAAATTCCACCTCCCCAGAATTTACGACAACTTCAGAGTCTACAGGGCAAAGCTAAATTTCTTAGACGCTTTGTCCCCAATTACGCCATACGCGCACATGGTTTCCTTCGCTTACTATGTCATGACATCCCTTTTAAATGGGACGACCATGCCCAATAGTCATTTGACGATCTTAAAGCAGTGCTTTCAAATGCACCTTTAATTAGTGCACCTAACTATAATCGCGACTATATCCTCTACGTATCAACATCAGCTGTATTAGTAGTCGGCATCCTCGTCCAGCTCGGAGATGACAATCGTGAACATGTCATTTATTACGTTACTAAAAACCTCTCAGGGCCACCCTTGAAATATAAACACGAAGAGAAACTTGCTCTTGCAGTTGTTCTTGTAGTCCAGAAACTGTGCCATTACATTCTGCTTCGTACCACCAAGGTCGTCACAGATTCCAACCCTATGCAGTACTTACTCAGCCGTCAGCAAGTTAACGGCAAATTCACTCAATGGATCATTATCCTTCAGGATTATGACCTCGAGTTCTCAACACCTAAGAGTAAGAAGTCCCTTGTTCTAGCCGAACTTGTCACAGCCCTCCCCTCTGACACCACCAGTGCCCCCGTCAACACCGACTTTCCCGACGAACATATATTTTACATCACTTAGAATGATCCTTGGTACAGGGACCTCCTCGTCTACCTCTGAACTCAAAAGTTCAGTAACCACCTTTCACGAGATGACCATTGTCGCATTCACCATCAAGCCCCCCGCTACCTCCTTGTTGAAGACATTCTATATCGGCAGGGCGTCGACACCATTCTTCGTCGATGCCTGACTATTGACGAGGCTGATAGAGTCTCAAATGACTACCACAGTGACACATGTGGGGGCCATCTTTCAGGCATATCCACTGCTCAAAATATTATCCAAGCCAGTTACTTTTGGCCTACCTTGTTTCATGACTGCATTCATGTCGTGAAACGATGTGAGCAATGTCAGCTCTATGCCAACAAATCCTGAGCTCCCCCCACTCTTCTCCACCCTGTCATTACTACCGACCCTTTTTGTAAATGGAGTATCAACTTTATGACTTGTAATCCCCCCTCCAGCAATGGTCATAAATACATCATTTTCGTCGTTGATTACTTCACCAAATGGGCAAAAGCTATGCCTACTTTCAACAACACCGCTAACACTGCAGCGCATTTTTTCTTTAACCACATCATATCCCACTTTGGAGTACCCCTCCAACTCATTTATGACCATGGGAAACACTTTGAGAATGAGATATTCGTTGAACTCTCATCTCGGTTAGGCTTCTCTCACGAGTTTGCCTCACCATATTACTTTCAATCTAATGGACAGGTCGAGGCAGTTAACAAAGTCCTCAAGACCATGTTACAATGCACGGTTAATAAACATAAAACCAATTGGCATCATATGTTATTTTCTGCGCTATGGGATTACCGAACGGCTGTGAAAACCGCTACTGGATTCACACCATTTCATTTAATCCATGGGGTTGAGGCCACTCTCCCCATCGAGTGCGAAATTCCCACCTTACGCACCGTAATTGAGCTATTACCTGACAATGCTCCAATGGAGCAGTGCTTGCTGAACTTGGAGTCTCTGGATGAAGACCGTAGATCCTCCTTACAGAACAATGAGGCAGCTAAAAAATGATCCAAGGCTACCTTTGATCGCCATGTCAACCTTCGATCATTCCGCGAAGGCGACCTCATCCTAGCTTATGATATCGCTCATGATACCTTTGGCCATGGAAAATTTGAATCACTTTGGCATGGCCCATACATTATCCAACATTGCCTCACCAAAGGTGCATACATCCTGGCCTCCCCCGAAGGCCTCTCTCTCAAAGAACCCGTCAACGGGTTATACTTAAAAAAAAAATTACGCTTAAACGTAGTCATCCTACTTTAGGTCATTTATTTTCTAGAGTTTTTAATCTTTTTTCCCCTCCCCTCATGTCTAAACTATCTATTGTGCTATTGACAGATGCTTCCTCCATCGGCCTACCACATCAGTTACGCCGATGGTGCCAACCGTTGGACACAAAATCTCGCTTCGGCTTCTTGGGCTTTCTACACCCCCTCACATGAAATGCTCCATTCACGCGGCATATGTTTGGGGTCAGCAACCAACAACCAAGTCGAATAAACTGTTGTCATTGGTCTCCTGGCCGATGCCTAGCATCATCATATTCATCACCTTAGCATCTTCCTCGACTCTCAACTAGTCGTTCTCCAGCTCAATAATGTGTACCACGTCCATGATCCTTGCCTCTTTCACAAATACGTACAGGTTAGGCTTTTATCTCGACATTTTGATTCCATTACATTTACACATATTCCAAGACAATTGAATCAAATCATAGATAACCTAGCTAATATTGTGTTAGACTAGCATATATCACATCAAGCTACCTCTACACATACATAAACATATCACAATCCTGTCACAGCATGTATATAGCATAGACATCATCAAACCATTAAACCAAAAACATGTGAACACCACATAGATCTCAAAAAGTATACTCATGTATATATATATATATATAGGTCTATAGTGCCATCTGACTGTCTACATACAAAAATACATGTACCTGCAGGCCAATGCAGCACCCCGGTACAAAATGGGCTCACCAGCCTATATACAAAAATAGATATACATCCAATACATAAAGCACCACTCATGGTGCCTCTAAAGTGCCACCACTTGCTCCTCCCTCAGGCGGTGGCGGCCCACAAACACCTACCCCAGGAGGTGTTGGCCCACCCCCTACAGGCCCCTCCTGCACTGGCGGCAGTCGTCCACTCGTCATCAACGCAACCACTACTGCTCGTCGCACGATGGCCTGCCATGGTGGCGAAACCCCCACACACTGCTCCAGGAATGTCTCATCCTAAATGTGAGACCATAGGCCCTCAGACACGTCCTACAATACCATCTCCATCTGACGGAGTGTATCCTCAAAATCCACTCTGGCAGTCGTCAAAGGAGCATACGATGGCCTAGCACCAAGTTCATCAAATCAGCGCCTCCTCCCTTCCCTCTCAGGCTCAGCTGGTCGCACCGCAACGTCATCACGTCGATTTCTTTCTCCCCACGGTGGTCTCTCCGGTGCTCGCTGCAACTCCACCTCGCGCCCGCAAGGTGCCACATCTGCACATGCAAAACCAACAAAAGATAGTATCAGCATCTATATCATATACATATGGATTGATATCTCAAAATACCACATAACAAAAACATACAAACACTAAACATACCTCGATCATCAAACACCTCCCTTGGAGGTAGCACCATGTCTGGATCATCCCGGAAGTCCACCCCGGCATAGGGGTAACGCAAAATCACCTGCGGCATCTACCACCATACCTATGCCGTCTCTGCTGAAAAGAAGTTTCCACCTTTGCCACCACCATGGCGAAGCAACACCATCGACCACCACCTCAGTCGTGGCTCTTGCGCCCCAGGCACACCAAATAGAATCCTCGGGTGAAACATCGGAACCCTCTCTAGAAACCAGGCCACTAGGATGGACCCGAATGCAAACTCCCCTATATCAGTCGACCGATAGTGGTCCAACTGCGCCACCATCCTCACATGTAGTGTAAGCCTCCAAGAGAAATGCTCGCTGGCCAACACCCTCTCCAGGACCAGCAGCTGGCCACCACTGATTCGTTGGGTCGCCAGTGACCCGTATACTCATACAATCATCACTACTATATAGCGATGCGATAGGAAATCTATCGATGATATTCTCACCACCGTCCTGAACATAAAGTTCTGACCTGAACAATATCTCCAGCCAATAGTGGCGAGTGCCGTATCCCTAGGCAGCACTGGCTTCACCGGTAAGGGCGTTCCCCGGAATGGGAGCCAAGTTAAGAAATATACATCCTCCACCACAGTGAAGGGGATCTTCTCTCCTCGCATGAGGAAGCAGTGCAGCTCCGAACTCCACATATGGATCAGGAACTGTAGAAGATACTCTTGTGCCCATATCAACGGGCACTCAAAGAACTTTAGCAACCCACAGGTTGCCAAAGTCGCATGCACACCGGGCTCCTCAATGGCCATGGCCTCTCACAGCTGAGACCAGTCTCTCTCTCACCACCCCACTGGCATTGTCACAAACGTCCACCTGCAGACACAACACAGAGTCATCTATCATCTCACGAAACCATCACAGCATCAAACAGACTCATTTTATACACTTCAACCTTGCTTCCTAGATGCGGTTTTTTCACCCATAGGCGCGCACACATGCGCGCTTGTTCACTACACAGGTGCGCATATGTGTGCACATGTTCATTACACAGGTGCGCATCAATGCACACCTTTTCGCTTCACAAGTGCGCTCCCAGGTGCACCTATTCACCATACAGGCGCACACAAATGCGTGCCTGTTCAACCTACAAACGCACACTTGTACACGCCTATTCACCCCACAGGCGTGTCCTTAGAGTGCACCTTAAATTCCCTCTACCATGCCCCCATGCACATATATTGGGTGGGCAGGCGTGCAAGTATGCGCGCCTATTACCGAATCACCCATGCATGTGGGGCCCATACCCCCTAAATACCTTTGTACGGCCCTCCGTACAGCCCCTGCCCAAAAATTGAAATCCTATTTCTATGCAGGATGATCAGACCACTAACCTGATACTTGCAAATCCTCAATCAGCTACCTCGTCCTCCCCAAATCTCACAATCTCCTCTGAAAACTGCTGGTCCAATCACTATTGCCACAGGTACAAATGAGGTGGCAATGTGGGCCCTACAGCTATATATAGGCCTTTTTTCCAAACTTCCCCTCATAATTCTGGGAGCCCACGGTGCCCATTTCTTGATCCATCTTTATCCACGGGATCATCATCCCGCCATCTACATCACAGCAGTCCCTGGGCCTATTTTCATCCTGGGCCCCCGGGGCACCCTTTTTCATACCCTGGTCAAGTACGCATGCACATATTTACACTTATCAAATACATGCTCATATCTTCGATTCTCTTTAGATATTTTTCACTTTGGGTATTTGGTTTTCATGTGTGCAGGTACTTGATCATCATATATCGGCACAACCCCTTTAGGTATATACTCAGCACTGGCATGTAGGCTTTCCCGCTGTATTGTACTTTCATTTCCATTCACACCCTCTGATATTTGCCTCTAGGATCCCCATTTTTGACTCTACAGTACCCACACCTCCATTTGCATCTTCGGTACTGCTACCTGGTAGCATTCTTACCCACATGAGTTGTCCCATTCATAGCACCTTTTGACACTTTTTTGACACTTTTTTGACACTCTTGTTGTTTTTCATTACCCTTTAGGGATGGGAGTCCCAATAGTCTTTCATCATGTCGCGAATCAACCACATACTCCTTCTCCTCATTTTGCTAGCTTTCCCACACAAACTCCCAGATTATCTCTTCTCGGTTCTATTTTTTTACCTGCACCTCCACAGTATCATGAACCCTCCATTTCATCCACAATCAGTTTGCCCATCTACGAACCTACCTTCATTTCACCTACCTCATACAGAAACTCACCAATGGGGCTCCCACCCTTCATCAGTTTTCCAAGCACATGATGCCCTACATGGGCCACCCATATCACACTGGGGCACCCGTTTCTGTATTTGTACATTTCTCCCCAAAATTATTCATTATTTATTGTACAAATGCCTTTATTTTCCAGTCATTCCCTTTTTGTCGTCACCTTTGGGCGACCTACTTTCCTTTTTTGGCCACCCGCAACCCATGTCACCCTTGGTTGGAGCACTACTTATCATCTACCCTTGCCGGCGTTGTCCATATCTTTAGAGTACCCACAGGTCACTTACCTCTTCCCTCTTAATTTGTTCACCTTGTCCTGCCTCTGGCACAACTTATCACCAGTATTGTCGTCCCCCTCACACTCGACCTCGTTACATGGTTGCAGCCACTTTTTATCTCATGCATCCTCCAACCAAGGGCAGTCTTGAGTCTTCCCACATCTTGAATTCATCCATGTACCTCTACCACTTCCTCACCTCAGTAGATTTCATGAAGCCCTTTGCTTCTGGGAGTCGCGTTCCCCTTCTGTCGACATCAACACAATTTTCCAGAAGGGCAATAGTATCTTGATTCTCATTCTCCACTCTATGAGAGATATCGGATGGCACAGGGTGAAACACCATTGCTCCCTGCTGTCGTTGACCCCCATAAAATTCGATGCCAACACTTTCTCATGTTACGGTGGGTCTTACTTTGCGACTATTGCAGTTATTTCTCTCATTTACCGAAGACCTCTGAACTTGGCTGGGCTATCAATGCCCACATAATCGTTGCTACTTATTACCGTGATCACTGCCTACTATTCAAAGTATGTTCATTTGCAGAATTGTCTTTTGCCTTTATCAAAATCACCCCTGAGGGCGCTGCAATTGTCTACACCAATGCTTCAGTCATATTTTTCAGAGTTACATGACACGAGCATGGGGCATGCCCGCCTTGTTTGTACACAATTTTATCTTTTACACACCTCATGGAAGGTCGAGTCCTACCGGTTCATTTTTCCCTCCAACGGATTGCTCTGGACACTCACACTATTACTCTCTCTTACAAAAACATTCTCAGTAGAAGAAACATTGATGGATTTCAGCTATACGTCTGCTCCTAACCTCATCCATCAAGGGGCATCTGTTATCACTAAAATTTCGTCTGCACATGGTTACAAGAACTCAGCATCGTCAAATAGTGATGAAGTCATTCATGAACCTGAATTAATACCACAGCATTCAAAAAGGTCAAAAAACTATACAAAGTAGTGAAAAATTGAAGAGCGTTTTGCAAACATTGGGCGCTTGCGCGCATGCGTGGAACAGGAACGTAGAAATCGCGCACAGGCGCACAATGCACGACTGTTAGCGCAAAAAGCCGTGCACCTGCTAAATGGTGCATTTATTGAAGTGGTCGGCCTCCCAACCACTTATGGTTCATCTCCCAAGCCGATTTGACCCTCAAATTTGGGCTGGATCCGAATGGTGGGCTGGTCAAAGACCTAATAATGCCCTAAATGGCCTCTTTTCACACTACAAAGCAGTTAAACAATAACCCAAAGAAATGCTATAAAAAGCCATGAATGCACCTCATTTTCTCAAGGAATTCAAAGTAATGTTATGCTGCATATATTGTTTTAAGGACTCCATCCTTGACAAGAGCATTTTGGCACCATTACATTGGACAATCCACCTCTCCATTGAGTGGATTTGTAAAGAGTTCTTTCATCATCATTTTCATTTTCTTTGTTGTAAGAAGAGCTAGCTAGTGAGGGTCCAAGATCCTTCCCTTGGAGGAAGAAGGGAATCATAGTCCCCTTTCTTATTGGTGCTTTGTTTTCATCAATAGATCATCCTCAAACATTGGTGACATGGGTCTTTTGGTTCTTTTTGTTTCTATGTCCCTATGCTCATGAATTTTGTTTTTATTGCATCTATTAGTTTAATTCTTAATTATAGTTTTGTTTTTCTTTCTCTAACTCTTTTTCTCTACAGCTGGCCTGCTCAACAGACCCAACTGATCTTCCAAGAACCTCTTATTTTCTCACCAAGGTGACGAAAGAGGAGCAACAAGTATGAACTCACAATTCTCTCCTCCAACATTTAATTATTGGAACAATTAGCTACCATATGGCCAAAAGAATGCCCCCCCTCCAAATCAAATGACACCCTCTTATTAGGATCCCAATGCATGGTTACTTATGCCCCAACAACAAAATCACTATGGGTAATGGAACCCATACGGGAGAGGCCCTCAACAAAAACTCAGTTATCAAATCCATCACCAACTGAACCCCTATCAACAATAGTTCCAACCCCCGTACCAGCAGCAATAGCTACAATTGCCTCCTAATGTTGCACCAAACAATACTCCCTTATGACCTCAGATGCCTGTGCAACCTAACCCAAACCCAAATAATAAGGTCGTTTAGAACATAGACATACATAATGTGCTAGCCTTATCTATTACTCCTATTCCTTGTGATGAAATAAAATTACGATCAGGAAGAATAGTTGAGCCAATAATTGAAGATGCTCCATCTTCAGAATCAGATAAGGAATCAAGGGAGAGACCATTAGCTGATACAGAAGAAATTGACCAACCTATTATAGAATCAGCAGACCCTCCATTCCTTGAAATACTGAAAATTACCAAGCCTGAGGAATTACCATCTTTCAATCTCCTAGGAGAATTGAAAAATCTGCACGTTAATATTCCACTACTGCAAGCGATAAGGGATGTCCCTATTTATGCCAAGACTGTGAGGGACCTCTGTATCAAGAAACCAGGATGAAAACCTAAAGATCCCCTCACAATGAATGTAGTGGGGGATTTGTCTGAACTGATGTTAGGCAAAACTCCACCTATTAAATATGGCAAACTAGGAAACCCTATAGTAACTGTTAAAATTGGGAAGACATATATTTTACATGTACTAGTTGACTTAGGGGCAGCAATTAACATCATGCCAACAGAAAATACACAGTTTCTGCAACTCAGAACACAAATATGACATACTCCTACTGTTCTAGAACTAGCTAATCACTCTACCATCTGACCAGAAGGAGTAATCGATGATTTAGTCATTTCAGTGGACTCATGGGAGTATCCTGCTGATTTTGTCATTTTGCAACCCAACTCCCATCTGGGAGGCCATCCTCTAATTCTGGGATGACCATGGTTAGCTACAGCTGATGATTTCATTGGTTGCAGATCTAGTTCCATGACCATCCCTGATGGTTATGACACAAAAAAACTTACCCTGTATCCTCATGCTACACCCAGTGTAGAACTTAAAAATTCTCTATGGATGGACATTGAGGATGGAAGTGCTCTGCCTGTGATAACTATAAGAAAGGCCCTGAGTTTCAAATATGAGACGAAGGATGAGTTAATCAACTGTTTTATTTTTTACCCCTCTGTTGTTACACAGAACAGGCATCACTGATTGATCAGAGTCTTTGAACCTATTGCCCAGGAAGAAATGAACTCGGAAATGTTCTCATAAACCACTGACAATCAAATTGATTTAGCTATAACAATAGTTGTTGTAACAGTGAACATTGTAAAAGCAGATGAGGAAACAGCAACAGCTGAATTATTTCCTAGAGCCAGTTCTAAGAGCATCGTTGTGGAAGTCGAACCTGGAAAAACCTTGAACATCAATGCCGATCTCTCCACTGTTGAAACTCGTCGATTGATGAAATTACTGACTGTACATAAAGAAGCATTTTCCTGGGATTACATGGATATGAAAGGCATTCCCTATGAACTATGCACCCACCATATATACATCAAATAAGAATGCCAACCCATTTTCCAACCACAAAGGAGGATGAACCCAAACCTTAAAGAAATTGTTAAGGAAGAACTTTAGAAACTTCTCAACGCCGGATTCATCTCTATCCTATATCAGATAGCGAGTGGGTATCACCGTTGGTTATTGTGCCTAAAAATAATGGTAAGTGGAGAGTGTGTGTGGATTATAAAGCCCCGAATAAGGCCATGCAGAAGGATCATTTCCCTCTACCATTTATTGATCAGGTTTTAGACAACCTAGCCGAAAAAAAAAAAAAAAAAATCCTAGATGGATTCAGTGGCTATAACCAGATATAAATTGCCCCACAGGACCAAGATAAGACCACCTTTACCAACCCTTGGGGTACATTTTCCTACAAGTTTCTCCCATTTGGCTTGTGTAATGCACCAACCAATTTCCAGAGTGTTGTGATTGGTATTTTCTCTGATATGGTGAATGACTATATGGAAATATCCATGGATGACTTTACACCTTATAGTACCGATTTCAAAGAAGCTTTGTCTAATCTGGAAAAAGTGCTCAAAATATGTAGATAGCATCATCTTTCATTAAGTATAGAAAAGTGCCATATGATGATGCGTGAAGGGGTAGTATTGGGACACTTCATCTCTTATGCAAGGATTCAGGTAGATCCAGCCAAAATCCAGGTAATTTTGTACTTTCCAACTCCATCAACTCAGAAAGAGGTAAGAATTTTTTTAAGTCATGCTGGGTATTACAGGAGATTCATTCAAAATTTCTCTAAACTTGCCTCTCCATTGTTTTTTCTACTAACAAAAGATGTTTACTTTCATTGGACTGACAACTGTGAATTGTCTTTTGCAGATCTTAAATAGAAATTGTCCACAGGTCCCATCTTGAGAGGGCCCAATTGGGATCTACCTTTTCACATTTCTTCAGATGCCTCAAACACTGCAATTGGCACAGTACTAGGGAAATAGGATAACAAAGAACCCTACGCTATCTACTATATCAGAAAGAACATGGCTCCTGATGAGTTAAATTGCATAGTTACTGAAAGAGAATTCTTAGCAATAGTGTATGCAATCAGGACCAAGACCAAGAAATCAGGAGATGTGTGAGGGATGATGAATTTTATGATCTACTGAAAGCATGCCATGATGGTCCTTGTCGGGATCATTTTACTGATAAAAGGACCGTGCATAAAATTTTAAGGATGGGCTATTTTTGGCCAGGCATATTTCAGGATGCCAAGAAGTATGTCCAAGCTTGTGACAATTGCCAACGCATGGGTCAACCAACTCACAGGGATGAGATGTCTCTCCAGTATCAGGTAGTGTTATAGCCTTTTGAGAGATGAGCCATGGATTTTGTAGGACCCATTCACCCACCTTCCAATCATAAAGTCTATATATTGGTCTGTACAGATTACATGACCAAGTGGGTGGAGGCAAAAGCACTTATCAGAGCCTCAGAAGAAGTTGTCTTAGCATTCTTGTTTGAAGATATATTTGTTAGGTTTGGCATTCCCAGAGAATTGGTAACTGATGGAGGATCCCCTTTCACATCATATAAATTTGAATCTTTACTCAGTAAATATCATGTTTTACATAGAATAGCTTCTCCATACCATCCACAAGGAAATGGCCAGGTGGAAAGCACCAACAAAGTTATCGAATCCATTCTTACTAAAACAGTGAGAGAAAATCATAGGGATTGGTCTGACAGAATGCATGAAGCTCTATGGGCTTACTGAACTACTTGGAGGAGCACAACTGGTTTTTCTCCTTACGAGCTGGTATATGGAAAAAGCCCTGTTTTCCCCATTGAATTCAAAATCAAAACCTTAAGAACTGCATCAGTAGTTAACCTCAACTTGACTATGGCACAGAAAGCCAGACTGCAGCGGCTCAATGAGCTTGATGAAAAGTGTTTGGACGCCATCCATCAAACCACAGTGATTCAACAACAAAGAAAAAAATGGCATGACCGAGTCATCAAGAAGGAATTATTCCAGAAAGGATATTGGGCTTTGTTGTATCATTCACGCTTTAAGGAATTTCAAGGTAAGCTGCATACACGATGGCTAGGGCCTTACGAGGTAGACATTGTTTTTCCCAATGGGACATTCCGGTTGATTACTATTGATGGATCTAATACACAGTTACATGCAAATGGTCATCGCTTGTGTCTGTATCAGCGTCCATTGTCCAGGGAAGAATTCAAAACTAGATGTACAGTTGATACAGATTATCAATTCTTAAATAGAAAGGAGCATGCTCCTTCCCCTTCTGAACTTTACAACTTCTTTTGCTCAGACCTTGTATATAAATAACCTTAGCAAAATTTGCATTTCTCTATTTCTAGTTGAAATTTCTCTATTTTCTTTACTATGCTAATAAATCTTTGAAAGGTATCAAGCGGTTATGTGTGTGCAGGTGGATTGATGAACAACAAGGTTGAGTAGCGTAGAACAAGTCAAACGAGTAGTTCATAAAAGTTGAAAAACTTCCTAGAAACTAAGTAATGTAGTGTTCAGCCGATTTCTATACTGTTCCACCCCTTTTTTGCTAAATTGGCCAATTTCCATGTTGTTACACCTTCTTTCACTAAATTGGCCGATTTCCATGATGTTACACCTTCTTTCGCCAAATTTCTCCAATTCCATGTTGTTACACATTCTTCCGATAAATTGGCCGATTTCCATGCTATTACACCTTCTTCCACTAAATTGGTCGATTTCCATGTTGTTACACCTTCTTCTGCTAAATTGGTGGATTTCCATGTTGTTACCCCTTCTTCTAATAAATTGGTCGATTTTCATGTTGTTACACCTTCTTCCGCTAAATTGGTCGATTTCCATGTTGTTACACCTTCTTCTGATAAATTGATCGATTTCCATGTTGTTACACCTTCTTCCAATAAATTGGTCGATTTTCATGTTGTTACACCTACCTCCACCATTTTTTCCGAAGAACCTGCTGATACACTAATTGTTGTTATTCTTTCTTGCCACTTCACTCTTCCTTTTTATCATTTTTGTTGATACTTCTTCTCCAGCCCTCCAATCTTTCCATGCCACAGCATCACTGATTAGACAATGTTGATGCTCTCTATCCGAAAGTACTACTTCATAATGACTTGACTTCACATCCGATGATTTATGGTTGGATAACTAAATTAAGGACTCTGTTTCTACTCTAGTTTTCATTTCTCTCATGATCCTTCATCATGTCAACTATTCCGCGCAACTTAGATTGCGGTTGGATAGTGCAGTTACTCTGACAGGTCATTATGTTTGGTAAGATATGAGGTATGTGATTAATCCTACGTGTTAAAGTAATGAAGATATAAAATCATGGTTTCTTATTTACTAACTGGTTGTCAATAATCGATGCACCTGGAGCCAATCCGCTTAGTTTAGGGGGGAAACATAAATCTAGTCATCCATACCGAATTTTATACACACCTCCACCACCTTTCTACGCACACTTCTTTTTACTGCGACATTGTATTCTTTCTGCAAACCACATTCAATATTGTTGTGTCTCTGATATAGGTGATAGTTTCTCCTCCTAGGTACTTGTTAGACTCTCAAGCAACATCATGGGAGGATCCGTTGTGAGATATGAACCCGCAACTATGGACAATTTGTTGTTACACCCAGAGGCCTACCAGATATTTCTCCAGGCTAGATGGATATCATATTTTAAAAAGTTGAAGGGGTTTAATGAGGATGAGGTACTGGAGTTTAGTCAAAATATTACCCAAGGGTATTCAATGGTGAATGGGGTAAGGATTCTAGTGTCAGAAGAAAGCATTGATGTTGTAACAGGGTTGCCAAGAATAAGAAACTGATGGTTTAAGAGAAAAACACATCTTTCAAATGCACAGAAGAGTTTCCTCATCAACAATGATAAAGTTTAGACCAAAGGTAGAGGTGTAGATGTCAATTCCTTACTAGATCCATGGGGGAAAGTCACAGAATTTCTTAAAAGGTACATTACCTGTGAAGGCCGATACCAAGTTGTTTATTTTTCTGATTTCATATTATTAACACATCTGCGACATCAGAAATTCATAAACATTCCTTATTTTCTCCTCTATTCATTTCATAACATGGCTCATTTTGTAAAAGAAATCCAAGAAACCCAAGAACTACATTTCTAATCACAGACTCATCGTCCTATTAATTCACAGAGGTATGGGCATTTCCAATAACCCATTACCTACTGTAACAAACCAGCCACATTCTATACATATAGATATGATTGCACCAGTCCTTGAAAACACAACCCATGGACCTCTTCCTGAGCCTCTGCCCTCAGCTGCAAAAACAGTCCAAACCCCTACTATCGTTGCCCGTAAGATGACTCATAAAATAAACCACATAACCCGAAGCCATCCTGGCACCAGCCAGACAAGCCTCGATGAAATTGCATTGCAACAGCCTGTAGTTGTCGTCGAACAAATAGATGAACAGCCAACAAGTTGATCAAGACATGCGTCACAACACTTGGCTGCAACACCTATTATTGAAAACCTAACCCCTGTCTCTAAAAAGAAAAACCCTACTCCTATCTCTGGATCACCAAGAAAGAGAACAATGTCAGCACGGTCCATTGCGACACCTATCATTGACAACATACCCCCTGTCTCTGAAAAGAACACTCTTGTTCCTATATCTGCATTACCTAAAAAGAGAACAAGGTCATCACGATCCACTGTAACATCAAGTCCACTTACCTCCTCTATTGTTGCACCGACATTCACACAGAACCCTCCTATTGCTGCAACAGCCGATCAAGTGCCTACTATCATTACCAGTGCATTTTCTCAGAAAAGAAAATTTCCATTCAAGGGAAAACCTCAGAGAGCCCTTGACCAAATTGGATCAACAACAAATTAGATCCCTCTGGCTACTATGACAGAGAATTCTACAGAGGTACGAATACCAGGTTTTACTTTATGCATAGAACTTCAGGAAACTATTTTCTCCTTTCAAACGAATGTACTCAAATCACAGCAGAATCATCGACTCCGCCTAATGATTCTGTGCATCACACGTCCACTGACGATGTCCAGATCATTGCAAACCCCAGTATACCAGAATATCCTCCTTGTGTGGTTGAAGAAGATTGCCCCGTTCCTCCTCTAGCAATGAAGAAGAAAACCCCTACTTTCGTTTCTAATTTACCCAAGAGAAGAACTAGGTCCGCCAGGTCTATCGAAGCTACAATTGGATGGCAAGATGTGGAACAGGATATTCCTATTCTTCTTCCACTATCCTCTACGGCTGATGTAGGGACGGTTCCACACGAACCAGCTTTCCATGTCGAGATTGTTCCACATGAACCAGTCCTGACAGACACAGCTATTACACAAGAACCAAATGTCCAGGTCGATACTGTTACACCAGAACCAGCTGCTCAACAGAGGATTTTCCCACCAGAGCTAGTAATACTCGAGACTCTTCCACAAGAACCAGTCCTGACAGACACAGTTGTTACACAAGAACCAGCTACACAGCATGTTGAGGATGTGCCACTTGACCAATTGTTTTCCCAAATAGAGAGAAAGATCAAGAATACAGAAAATTCCAGAATCGTTGCACTAATAACAGAGAATGATAACCTCAAAGCAGAGTTAAATAACCTGAAACAAGAGGTGGAGGATGCTCAACAGAAGAATCCAGAAGGGATAACCATGGACATCCTAGCACTGACAAAATCTTTTATGGACAGAAACAAAGAACTCATGCACTTTGAGTGTGGAAACATTTACTTTGAGGCAAGATATGAGGTAGTCAAAGTTCCAGTTGCTAAAGGACTAGCAACTATCTCAATCAAGACTGAACATGAACTTACTACTACACAAAAATCAGTAAAACAGAGGAGATCTCAATGTCATAAAACAGTTGTTGGTACACTAGCAGTTTGCAAACAAGAACCTTTGCTTCCTTCATGAGTTGTTACTCGAGAAACTCAAACTGATTCTATTCTCAAACACAAAGAGACTCAGACAGATCATTGACACAACAGATTTTCTTTTGGACACGGCATTTTTCAATACCAGCACTTAGCAATTTTGCACTGGAGGAGACAGTTATCTACTTCATCTACAAAGTAAGGTTTGAATGTGTTTTGCATGAGGACATGCAATGTCTTCAATTGGGGGGCATGTTAGGACCCAGAAATGTCCCTTTTTCACTACATCTTTTGCCCATTCAACCTTCTCATTCCTAAGCTAAATGACTATTATAATGAGTACCAAGACCCTTTTTCCCAAGGTATGAACTATTCATCTCACTTTTATATTTTCATTTACTTAGCATGTTTGATTGGTAACGTTCACATATTTTACCCATGAAATGATTTAACTAATGAACAAAATGATTAGAATAGCCCACTTCAAGAAACTCGTTGTTGTTATAGCTATGCACCAATCTTAGAAGTTGTTACATGACTGCCGCAACGGATGCCACCAACCCTGGAAGCTGTTACATGACTACTGCAATAGAAGCCTGTCAATCCTGCAAGTTGTTACAATAGACACCACCAGTCTTGTTGTTATACAACTACTGCAACACCTCCTGATGATATGCTGGCTCAAGATGTTAATCAAGGGGGAGTTCTAGATTTTGTATTAATGATATCAAATGAACAGCTTGAGAATCAGGGATTCTCAAGACTGTTCTGATTATGTTCTACTGAATGACTCTAACTTTAAATAACAAAGCTTTGGTAATGAAGAGGAGTTTTATTTTTTTTTTACTGGAGAAAGAAAAGTAACGCTTATTGTACACAGACATTTTGGCAACTGAATGAAAGAATGGATTGAATTCCTTTAGCAAACTGTAACCTATTTCTTTGAGTGGATTCAGTGAGAAGGAAAGGGCCCACCTTCCTCACTGATTCCCCTCTGTTTTGAATTCTAGATTAGTTTTTTTAAATGCGAATGATTTAACTGTTAAACATTTCTAGAATACAACTACTGTTACAATTTAGTTCCTTCTTGTTAGATGCGCATAAACTTGTCTCATGAGAATTAGAAGTCGATTGTTGAACATTGTTGGAGAACTGCTTTCCCTTTTTCTGCTTTAGGTTAAAATCTTGTTTCTAAGAAATAAAAGTGTGAAGTATCTTCTTGCAATAAGTAGATTTCCTTTCTGCAAATAGTATAGAGCTTCTTCCTGCAAAAGTAAATTAGAAAGTTGGATTAGAGTAGACAATCTAGGGTTCTTATACATTCATCAGTTTAGATTGCAATTATGATTTCAAATCTATAGAACTCCAGCTATTTTAGCACAACAGTGTTAGTGATAATGTTTGTTTGTTTTTTTAAACTTCCCTATACAATTATATTAGAGATGCTTTCATAAACTAGCATAGACTATGCACAATTATCTTGAAATAATAGACTTCCCTGGGTTGACAATTTATATTGAACACTTTGATTTTCTATTCAATTAGACAATTAAAGTGCCCAACAGGCCTGACATTCACACTTATAACTGAATAGAGCAGGTAGGTGAATGGACAAGTGAGGTAGTCAACAGATGTCGAGGTTTAGAAATCACAGCGTGATACAATGGATTCTCTTGTTAACTCGGATAATCACGGGTGAAAAAAAGTGGTCCCAACACAGCGTATGTTGGGTTAAATAGACAAGTGTCATGACGAATTCCTCCAACTGGCAAGAAAGCCTCAGTTAATACAAATCAGTCTATTATGGCATGGTCTCAACGGTCCAATGACGGTCTTTCCATCAATAACTGTGTTTCTAGCCATTTTGGAGCATCATTCTAATAGTTGGGGTACCTCCAACAATCATATATATTCTTTGTGGAGATGTCCCATTTTGGGTGGTTCTTCTAGTCTGACAAGGTTCAAGTTCTATAGATCTTCCTCCTGCGAAGTCTTTTCTTGAACTTCCCATAGTTTTTCTCACTTGGATTTCTTCTTACTAATCTTTCTTCCCTTCTTTCCTGTGATTTCAGTCTCTAGATTCCTCTTTCCATTCTTATTCTTATATTTTCTTAGCATAGTGACTTTGCGTTGTTGATGTTCTTTCAAAGGGTTCAAAGGTAATACCTCTTTTCTTACTAGGTCTTGGGTGGACATACCTTCTTCTTGCATGGATAGCTCCTTTAAACCTTCTTGCGCTCTTTCAAAGTTGACAACTGCTTCTCTTTCATCTTGCTGCTTCGACTCAACTTCTCGTTCTTCTATCAGTCGATCTATTATTCAAGCTACGAGATCCCTTAGTTCTTTCTCTATATCTTCTTCCTCTGTTTTCCTTCTGATCTAGTCCTTCTTAATCCAAGTCTTACCTAATAAAAGTGGAAATGGGACGATGTTCTCAACAAATTTAATGACTTCAAATTGTTCTTCAATCGATGTTCCATGAGAAATAATAGGTACATTAATAACTCTTCCACATATGGTTATCATATTTCCTTTAAACAAGCCTATTCTTCCCAATGAAGGTATCATAGCAGGCTTTCCCAAAATTTCCCAAGTTCTTTCTGGCATAATATTCACGTGTGTTTCTTCATCCAATACACAGTCTATGTCGAAGTCTTCTATTCTTGTAACTATGTGTTGTTTTTCTTTCAAGATCTCTGGTAAACTGATGTCTTTGTGATCATCCACTACTTCTTTTAATTGTATTAACATAGTCTCTGACTCTTCTTCTGTATGATTCTTTAACATATCCTTAGTCTCTTGACCTTCTTTATAGTTTTCTTGTCTCATTTTCATCTTTTCAACTTTAGCAATCATCCTTGGGAAATCCTCAACCTCATGACCAATAGATTTACAACAAATACAAATAGGACCTATACCAGGGCATTCCTTAGCGAGATGTCCCAGTCTTCTACAATTATAACATAGTGTCAATCCTCTCTTTATTTTAAATGAGCTCCAACCTTTCCTGTACTGCGCACTGGGATCACAGTGTTGGAGCTGCAATCTGCAAAAATTCTTTCTAGGTTCCTGCATCCACTTATTAGTCCAAAAATTCTTTCTATGCATAGGAATAAAATATCTTTCTCTATTTCTATCAAAACTATTCAAATCATCTCTTTATTTTAACTGTGCCCTAGTTTTCAGACTAGGAAAAAATATATCAAACATACCTAGATTCACATTTTCGAAGAAAAAATTTCCACTTATCTTACCCTTACCAAAGCACAAAGATTTAAGATCCTGCCTCTTTTATTCAGATCTGGTTTCTTTCTTAGCACAGAGCTTTGCGAGTTGAGTAGAATACTACGCACTACAACAAAAGATCTATGAACAGAGCTTTATCTTTTCTTCAGCTCCCAGCGATCACAATTTTAGGTCTCGACAACAAAACCATTTGTTGGAATAAGGGAAAACCCAGGGTTCAAATCCAACAATGCACCAACAAAACCCTAACTACCACCCCTTTCAGCAACACCTGTAAAGCAGATGAAGACTCACCCAAGGTAGATGCAGGGGGGGTTTTAGGACTCAGGTGTTTACAACCAAGATGGGACATAGATCTATGATTACAACACTTAACAGAGAACTTAACCAATAACATGTGTTATATTATGGGCCTCATTCATATCGCAGATTAAACCCTTACTACAGAACAACATTGTGACAATCAATATCAAGCACTTACAATCACTTAGCACATAGCATTAACTCAGATCTAGCATTCATTTATATTTAACACCATTAAGCACTAAGCTACAACATCAGATGCATTCATTATAACAACAACACGAAGAAAATAAATTGCATAAATCATAAATCACATCGCACAAAATCACATCAAGACATAGGATATATTTGGTTCACCCCAGTGTGGGGCTACATCCACCAACTTTTTCTTCTTCTTTATTAGTCTTCAATATTCTCACATTCACCTGCTCCTGTGCACAACTGACAAAGCCACAGATCCCACTCCATAGAGGACAGGTTATCTGTGCACAACGCACTAGATCCTCCTTCCCAAAATCAGTTCAAGGCACAGGGCCAACTCCTTATCATCAAAAATCCTTACTTTACACAGCCAAATCACAGAAATCAACTTACAACCTTTTGCACTAAGCCAACCTTAACATATTAAGAAAATAGCCAAAAACTGTAAATTCTAACCTTGTACAATATCTACTACAAACTGATATTCAGAAAAGAACAGAAAAGATACAATGGCAAATACAAACATTACACAGAGATTTTTCATCTGGAAACCCAAACCGGGAAAACCAGCATATATTATATTCATACATTGTGTTACATTGTTTACAATACAATATACATATAGGAGCCAACAGCATCCAAAACCCTAACCCAAGGACCTAGATTAGTCCAAAACCCTAATTGCTTAACCGAAAATAGAAAACCATCGGCAAAAAACCATGTGCCAAAAAAACCACCTAAATATCATATGGTCCCGGAAATATGTCGTCCCGGTGTGAAAAAAAAATTCGGGGGGGCTGCCCCCGAACCCCCGCATGGGGGGCTCCACCCCCCTGCACCTCCCTATGCGCCTGGCACAGATGCTCAGACACTACTACTCGTGCAAAGAATATAACACATACCCAACATTCTCCCACTTGTTGTTTTCTTTGCACACAGGGGGTTACAGGGTTACATAGTCAACAATGCCCATGGATCCTCTACACCAAGAGAACTTCTC
>ML789037.1:29616-68916 GCA_009831015.1 Picea engelmannii | reverse complement strand
AAACCCAAACCGGGAAAACCAGCATATATTATATTCATACATTGTGTTACATTGTTTACAATACAATATACATATAGGATCCAACAGCATCCAAAACCCTAACCCAATGACCTGGATTAGTCCAAAACCCTAATTCCTTAACCAGAAATAGAAAACCATCGGCCAAAAACCATGTGCCGAAAAAACCACCTAAATATCATGTGGTCCTCAAAATATGTCATCCCGGTGCGAAAAACAATTTCGGAGGCGCTGCCCCCAAACCCCCGCATGGGGGGACACACCCCCCTGCACTCCCCTCTAACCCCCCTGCACGTCTGGCATAAACGCTCAGACACTACTACTCGTGCAAAGAATATAACACATACCCAACAAAAACTACTTCTTACATCGCTTGCACTAAGATTCTACTAGTTTCTACATTACATTCCTTCCTATATATACTTTTACAAAAAGGCCTAAACATGGGTAAACCCATGGGCCAACATACCATAACCCGTTACATAAACCCTAGTAATACATTTTCTGGGTCAACAAGTCCACAAAATAAGTGAGATCCAACGATCTCAACTCCGCCTGGACACTCCATCTTCAACCAACCTATCGAAGTCCCAAAACTGGTCAAACACGACCAACGTTTCATCAAACATTGGTCAAGGGACAACAGGAGCATCAATTATCTTTTCCTCTTACAATTTCTCTCACATTAGAAATCACATAGTTGTGATTCCTCTTAATAGTTATGATTCTGTGTCTTAATAGTCATAAAGGTTTTTTAAAGGTTTGGAAAACGTAAGTGGATTTTTCTCCATGAGCATTAAAGAGAAAACATGATCACATCCATGTTGTTTTCTCTCCTCATAACCCACAGTAAGAGTGAGAAAGTGTGATACTTCTTGCTTATAATAGATGATGCCTCGAGCGCTTGATCAAACAAACATGACCTTCTTCATTGGGGCTCGAGGTCCATCAATGAAAAAGGTCGATATTGGGGAAATAAATGGGTTATTTCATTGTTCATCAATGAAGTAAGAAGTTTGGGGAGTACATCGAGATATTTTTGATTTACAATCCCATCCACCGATCATATTAAAGAAGCAGGAAATACTTGAAGAAACAGATTCCAAGAAGTACAAGAACGTCTGAGATGGAAAAAACTCAAAGTGCCAAGTTTGAAATAGAGAAGTTCAATGGAAAAAATAATTTCGATCTTTATAAGGTTAATATGAATGATCTTCTCGTGCAATAAGGCATGGTGAAGGCACTTTTGGGAAAAGAAAAGAAATTGTAGACCATAATAGATAAAGACTGGAATAAGATCGATGCAAGAGCACTGAGTGCCATATGTCTGTGTTTGGTTGATGATGTTATGTTCAACATTGTTGCAGAGAAAACAATAGTCGGTTTGTGGACAAATCTGGAAAGCCTATATATGAACAAATCCTTGACGAATAGGATCTTCTTGAAAAGGAAATTGTGCAGTTTGCGCATGAAGGAAGGTACGAAAATAGTTGATCATTTAAATACTTTTAATACTCTCTTATTTCAGTTGACTAGAATGGGAGTAAAATTCGATTTTGAAGACAAAACAATTTCATTATTGTGTTCTTTGCCCGCATCATGCGATCACTTTGTTACCTTTATTATTTTCATCATAATAGAAAGTATTGAGTTTGATGTTATTGTTGGAGCACTATTGTCTGAGGAAACAAGGAAGAAAACCAATTCAGAAACCTCTACATCTGAGGCGATGATGGTTAGAGGCAAACCTAAAGAAAGAGGACAGGGTCAGAGGGATTTCTCTCAGTTAAATTCGAAGGGAAAAAAGAGAAAGCTTAAGTGATGTTTTTGTGGCAAATCGGGACACCTAAAGAAGGACTGTTGGAAGTGACAACAAGCCTCCAAATACGACCCTCCAAAAGTAATGAAGGAAGCGAACGCAACTAAAATAGGTTTAGCAATAGATTCAAGTATGACTGATGAAGTTTTATCAATTAGTATTGGTTCACGTCATGATCAATAGTGGTTATTAGATTCCAATGCTTCAAATAACATGTGTCTTCATAGACACTGGTTTGTTACTTACTAGTCTATAGATGATGGAATAGTTTACATGGGAAAATATATCTCGTGTAAAGTTGTGGGAATTGGTAGCATTCGAATTAAGATGTTTGATGGAACTGTTAAGATACTAATTGATGTGATACATGTACCTAAGCTTAGGAAGGACCTAATTTATTTGGGAGTCTTAGACACTAGAAGATATAAGAGTATTGTTCAAGGTGGAGTTATGAAAATCTACAAAGGAATCTTACTGGTTATGAAAGTGAAGAAGGTTGGTAACCTGTTTCTATTAGAAGGAAGAACTGAGTCAGATCATGTGACAGCAGTATCTCAGAATGACAGTGATTCTGTTTGACTATGGCATCAACGGTTGGGCCATATGAGCGAACAAGGATTAAAGGTATTAACTTATCGCAATTTACTTCCTAGTCTAAAGTCTTTAAAGTTATATTTCTGAAAGCACTGTATCTATGGAAAGAAGAATAGGCAGAAATTTAAAACCATAAGACACATTAGTGAGGGAATCCTTGACTATATCCATTCTAATGTTTGGGTACCATCCCCTACTATTTTGTATGGAGGATCATCATATTTTGTAAATTTTATAGATGATTTCTCTAGGAAGGTTTGGATCTATATGTTAAAAAGAAAGGTTGATGTATTCACTTTTTTCAAGCAATTTAAAGCCTTGGTAGAAAAGAGCATTGGTAGGTCCATTAAATGTTTAAGAACTGATAATGGTGGTGAATTTATGTCAATGTAATTTGAGAACTATTTCAAGGAGTTTGGGATTGATAGGCATAAAACCACTTCCTATACTCGGCATAATGGAGTTGTTGAATGCATGAACGTGACTCTTCTAGAAAAAGCAAGGAGTATGCTAAGTAACGCCAACTTCCAGAAAAAACTGTGGGCAGAAGCAACAACTACAACTTTTTATCTGGTGAATCGAACACCATCAATAGAAATAGAGTGAAAAATTCCATAAGAGGTATGGAAAGGTCATCCTTGTAATTATTCTAATCTTAAAGTTTTTGGTTGTGAATCATATGCTCTAATTCTAAAACATCAGTGTTCTAAACTAGAGCCAAAATCAAAAAGGCTTATCTTTGTTGGATATAGTGATGCTATTAAGGGGTACATGTTGTGGATCCTACTGCCCACAAGATCACCATTAACAGATATGTAATATTTGATGAATCATCTCTCATCAAATTAGATGTATTTGTTTAAATGAACCATGAAGAAGTACCTAAGTATCAACAAATTCAGTTTGAAACCAGTTCAAATACAGATGAAAGTGAACATGAACAAGTTTCTGAAGATGTTCATGAAGATTTTTCTGCAAAGGAAGACATGGTTGATGATAACAATCAACATAATGTGGATGAACCACAAACTTCCCTAAGGAGGTCTACGCAGGTCATAAATCCTCCAAGCAGGTATGATGATTTTGTTTCATCGGTTTCTTTAAGTACTAATGATGATGAACCTTCATGCTATCAGAAAGTTGTGAAGGTTTCTAACAGTGATAAATGGAAAGAAGCGATGAAGGATGAAATGAAGGCATTAGAGAGGAATGCCACATGGGACCTAGTAGAACTTCCAAAAGACAAAAATACTGTAGGTTGCAAGTGGGTCTACAAGTTGAAGAAGGGTGTTGATGATAAGGTGGAAAGGTACTACAAGATACCAAATATAAAAAATATGTAGAACATAAATAAAATGCTAGAAATGGTAGAATAACAGTAATATAACCAGCATAATCTCCAAAATAACACAGTAATGATATAAGAACAACAACAGAAATAGAACTTTGATTCAGAAAGCAATGTTCATGGGCCTCTTCGAGGGGGAAACCTCCAGTCGAGCAGTGCTCTGTTACAATAATCCCCAAGCTAGGGTTTTCATACCCTCGACCCTTATTTATACTAAATATGCCGATCAAGAGAAGCATCTAGAGGAAGATCCTTCTAGAAGCATAAGCTTCTATTAGGTCTTCTTACATCTGCCTTATTCTATTTTATTGAAAGGCCTTATTAATATTGACCTTTATTACATCCGAATATATTGATCTACCTATGTGCAGGTTAGGACCCTAACATGTTTTCCCCCTTAAAAACAGCCTTGTCCTCAAGGCTTGAGATGTGGAAACTACTGCAAAATGGTAGTTGATTCCCAAGTGGCATTTGCTGGAGTCGTATATTTCCACTGGACTATCACTTCCTTGATGGTTCTCTAACACAGGTGACGCTCATGCTGGTCCAAAACTACTTCTAGTTGTAGCCAAACAGATCCTTCTTCATCTAACTCTAGAAGGTTGGTTTGAATTTGGCACCTAGTTCCAATCACCTTCTTTAAGCATGAAACATGAAAAACAGGATGTAGCTTCGACTGACTAGGAAGAGATAACTAATATGCAACTTGTCCCACATGCTTGAGAACTATATAAGGACCATAAAATTTGGGTGCTAGCTTCTAACAATGCTCGACCTTGAGGGAAGTTTTCTTGTATGGTTGCAGTCACAGAAACACCTGATCCCCTTCTGCAAATTGACGTTCAGAGCGACCTTGATCTGCTTGTTGCTTCATGTGATTATGTGCCATGAACAATTTCTCTTTATGGGTACGAAGAATATCCTCTCGAACTGTAAGTGTTTGGTCAACCGCCTGGACCTTCGAGGTACCCAGTAAGTATGAGAGAACTGAAGGTGGCTTCTGTCCATATACCACTTCAAAAGGAGTCATGCAAGTAGTTGTATGGTAGGAAGTGTTGTACCACCATTCGGCTAGGGGTAACCATTGAGCCCACTAATGTTTTTTTTCAAAGGCAAAACACCTCAGATATGTTTCCAAACACTTGTTGACAACTTTCCTTTGACCATCAGTTTGGGGATGATAAGTTGTGCTGGGATGCAATTGGGTGCCCTGTAGCTTAAACAGTTCTTGCCAAAAATTGCTTGTGAAAGTTGGATCATGATAGAAAACAATAGAGTGTGGCATGCCATGAAGCTTGAAGACCTGGTCCATGAAAATTTGAGCCACCATGGATGCAGTAAATGGGTGTTGAAAAGCGCAGAAATGAGCATACTTGGAAAGGCGATCCACAACCACCATTATGAATGATTTATTCCCTGATTTGAGTAAGCCAGTAATAAAGTCCATAGAGATATCCTTCCAAATAGCAGGTTGAATTGGAAGCAGTTGTAGTGTGCCCAGAGATTTGACTATTTCTCCCTTTTTGCATTGACACACCTCACATTTGGCGATAAAATTACGGATTTCCTGTTTCATACCATCCCAGAAAAAAGAACGTTTGACCCTGTCATATGTTTTGGTGAACCCTGAGTGCCCCGCTGTGGGTGTAGCATGAAGCTAAGAAAGTACCGTGGATTTAATCTTTGATTGTTTACTTAAATACAAACAGCCTTTGTATTGAAGCTCATCCTAGAGCCAAGAGTACCCTGGGGGAGTCGAAGCCTTGGTTTGCAGTTGCTGGATCAGATGCGAACTTTTGGGATCTTGAAACCATTCCTGGCACACATCTTGGAGCCAATCGGGCACAATGAAGGAAAGAAAAAAAAATGGATCCTTCTTCTTCATATTTTTGGGACAGTGCATCCGCAACTACATTGTCTTTTCCCTTCTTGTAAATGATCTCATAATCATATCCAAAGAGCTTAGTCACCCATTTTTATTGCTCCGGGGAGGACATGCGTTGTTCCAGAAAGTACTTGAGGCTTTGATGGTCAGTCTTAATTTGGAAGCGTTGCCCCAAGATATAAGGGCACCACAGATCAATGGCATGTAGAATAGCCAACATTTCCTTTTCATAAATGGGTTTGCCCAGATTCCTTTCAGACAGTTGCTTGCTAGTGAAGGCCAAAGGTCGACCCTCTTGCATAAGGACAGCGTCGATTCCTTTCTCTGAGGCATCACATTCCAACACAAAGGTCTTTTTGAAATCAGGAAGGGCTAGAACCGGAGTGGTGCACATGGTCGTCTTCAAGGTTTGAAAATCTTGAGAAGCGACTGGAGTCCAAGTGAAAGAGTTATTTTTTAGGAGAGCAGTGAGAGGTGCTGCAATCTTTCCGTAGTTCTTTAAAAACTTGCGATAATACCCTGTTAAGCCCAGAAATCCATGCAAGATTTTCAGAGTCTTTGGGTGTGGCCAGTCTTGCATAGCTTCAATCTTTTTTGGATCCACCCTGACACCATCCTTGCCAACCAGATGACCCAAGTATTCTACTTCTGAGGCACCAAAAGCACATTTAGACTATTTCAGGAAAATTTGGTCTTGAGAGAGTAGATGGAGAACTTGATCCACATGAGTAAGATGGTATGTCCAAGTTTTTCTATAGATGAGGATATCATCGAAGAAAACTAAGACAAAATGACGGATAAAGGGATGGAAGACATGATTCATGAGGCTTTGGAAGGTGGAGGGGGCATTACACAAGCCAAAGGGCATGACCAAAAACTCATAGTGGCCCTCATGAGTGAGAAAGGTTTTCTTGGGAATGTATACCTCTTTCATACATATCTAGTGATAGCCCGAGCAAAGATCAAGTTTAGTAAAGAATTGAGTGCCACTCAATTCATCCAAGAGGTCATCAATGATAGGAATGGGAAATTTGTTTTTAATGGTCAGTTTGTTGAGGGCACGGAAGTCAGGACACATTCTCCAAGAACCTTCTTTCTTGAGGACCATGACTACAGGAGAAGAGTAAGGGCTCCTACTAGGGTAGATAATGCCTTCATTAAGGAGTTCTTGGACCATTTTCTCAATTTCATTTTTTTGTGAAAATGGGTGGCGATAGGGACGAATATTGGGAGGAAGGCTTCTGGGTACAAGGGGAATGGAGTGATCATGAACACCGCGGGAAGGAGGGAGTCCTTGGGGAGTGGAAAATACCATTTGATGTTTATAAAGGAGGGCTTGGAGGTCATGCGGCACCAAGGGTGTCTCTATTGATTGTATGGCATGGAGTTGGGCAATGACACCAAAATGACCTTTTTTTAGCATATTTTCCATGCAATGGGAACTAATGACCTCAGGTGAACCAGTAGTGATGCCTTGGAATTTATATTAGTGGCCTTCTTGGTCGAATTGCATAGTTAATGCCTTAAAATCCATGAGAATGGGACCTAAAGTTCTTAGCCAGTCTACACCTAGCACAATATCACAACCACCCATGTCGATAGCAAACACATGGGATTTTAGGTGGTAGTCACCAATTTGGAGATGCACATTTTCACAGTGCCCTCCACATTTCATGGAACCACCATTGGCAATCATGATTTCGAAATTGTTGACAGCATGGATGTAGCAATGAGTTTCTTGGGCAATGTGGCGATGAATAAAATTATGGGTGCTTCCACTATCAACCAGAATGATGACCTTCCAATGATTGATGTAACCGATTAACTTGAGGGTTTGGGGAGAGGAGAAGCCAGTGAGAGCATTCAGGGAAATGACGTGTTCTACTTCGGGAGGGTCTGAGGGAGGGGTTATGTCAGTGATTTTAGGTGACTCAGACACAAGGAGAGTTTTAATATCCTCTTCCGAAATATCCTCAGAGATGGCCATAAAAATCTTTTGTTCTTTACACTTGTGGCCCGGGAAATATTTGTCATCACAATTATAACAAAGGCCTTTGAGTTGGCGTTCATCCATTTCATCCCTGGTCAATTTTTGGATCTTTAATGGGGTAGGGGGAGTAGTGGGAGTGATGGGTTTAGGGCAAGGGATAAAGGAAGGTTTTTGGTTTTGAGAGGATACAACCTGTTGTTCTTCTTTATCTCTTTTAGTAACCTACACCCAACTCGAGGGTCAAACCATGAGGACATGGGCCCGAATCTCCTCCTTGAGGCCACTAATAAAACACTCTCGAAAGAAAGCATCAGTCATGCCCTCTGTTCCAAAATCTAGGCACTCAAAAGTAGCTATGAAGTCTTCTACTATTCTGGATTGTTTCAACTTTGTCAAATGGCCCAAATGGTTGGTGTCCATGTCAAAGCGTTAATAAAGCTCAGTCACAAATTGGGTCCAAGCAATATACCCTTGACGGGAAGTTTTTCTCCATTGCCACCATTGCCAACGTTCTTGATCTAGATGGAGAACACCATATCGGAGTTTGGCCAAGTCATCTGTTATGACATATAAAGAGAAATAATGTTCCATTTGGGTGACCCAACCAGTTGGGTCCGAGCCATCAAATTTGGTCACATCCACCCACGGAAGGTGTAGGTCACGTTGAAAGTGATGGGGCTGAAAGGTATGGGAATGGGAGGAATGTTTGCCTTTGGTATTTGGAGGTGCTTCAGAGAAAGGGTCATCTGTAGGGATCTCAGTTTGGTGCAGAGTGATGAAAAGACAGATTTAAGCTGGGTGGTCAGTTCTTGTTTAACTTCCTCCATTGAGGACTGCATGGTTGAATTTTTGGTTGTATTGATGGATGAATCGATGCAGGTAACAGTAGCACTAAGTTGTTTCACTTCTTTTTGGGTCTCGAGGAAACCAGATTGCAAGGTGTTGAAGCGAGTTTCCAGATCTTGGCTACAGGTATGGGCCATGAAGATGGGTGAACTGAAAAGGGGTGGGCGGAGTCAAAAATTTCAGTGAAAAATGATATGGATGAATGTGATAAGGGAGAAGAGATGAATCCAATGGAATAGGTCTCAAATAATGGTGAAAAAATTTCCAGACTTTTTTTTTTTTGTTTTTTTACACCTGCAGAGTTATAATCCGGTCTGAAGAATACTATAGTGATGAAATCCCCAAACCAGAAAGAAATGTGTATTTACTTGGCAACCTGAACACTGTTGCACAGCAATAGATCTGGTTTGTTTTAATTTGTTTATGTTTCTATCCCCCAAGGGTTAGGTATTCAAGGGTTCTACAGACAAGGGTTTTCCCTATGCTATAGCTCTCTGATATATGTGTGGGGTCCAACAGTAGTACTCGGCCCAATATCTCAGGGCAATAACTAAGGAGGATAGATCATACCCTTAGCTGTGCTACCCGACTACCTAGGTACTAGAGAGTATCTTCCTGAGTGTTGTTCTCGATGAAACTATAGCAGTCCAGTGGCCGATAGGTTTATCTAAAGAGGGCTTCAGGAAATCTAGTCCAATCCATACACAAATGTTGTCTAATGCGCTACCATTCGAAGGGGTACCAATAGGGGTTACAAGGGTGGCCAACAGATGTGCACTTAAGAACCACTTGTATTTCCTGCGTGTACGAATCCCTCAACTACAAGTTTATGTGTGTAATGGTAGATATTTGTGGCTTAAAGACGTCGGAATACTTCTCTACCCTGAAAAAAAATTCCCACAATTTCCGCCAAGGAAAGTGCTCTAATACCACTTGCAAGATACCAGATATAATAAATATGCAGAACAGAAATAAAATGCTAGAAATGGCAGAATAATAGTAATATAACCAGCATAATCTCCACAATAACATAGTAATGATATAAGAACAACAACAGAAATAGCACTTTGATTCAGAAAGCAATGTTCACGGGCCTCTTTGAGGGGGAAACCTCCAGTCGAGCAGCGCTCTATTACAATAATCTCCAAGATAGGGTTTTCATACCCTCAACCCTTATTTATACTAAATATGTCTATCAAGAGAAGCATCTAGAAAAAGATCCTTCTAGAAGCGGAAGCTTCTATTAGGTCTTCTTACATCTGCCTTATTCTATATTATTGAAAGGCCTTATTAATATTGACCTTCATTACATCCGAATATATTGATCTACTTATGTGTGGGTTAGGACCCTAACAGGTACAAACGAAGGTTGGCTGTGAAAGGATATTCTCAGAAAGAAGGTATTGACTTTCATGAGTTTTTTTCTCTAGTTGTTAAGTTTGTTTCAATTCGAATTGTGTTAGCATTAGTTGCATTACTTGATTTGGAGTTGGAGCAAATAGACGTTAAAAGTGCCTTCTTACATGGAGATTTGGGTGAGGAAATTTACATGGAATAACCTAAAGGGTTTGTTCAGAATCGCAAAAAGAAATTTGTTTGCAGGCTCAAAAATCATTGTATGGTCTGAGACAGTCGCCCATACAATGGTACAAGAAATTTGACTCTATCCTGGTGAGTCAGAATTATACAAGGAGTGAGTATGATCATTGTGTCTACTTTAAGAAATTGAATAATGGCATATTAATTATCTTAGTATTGTATGTTGATGATATGATTTTAGCAACAAAAAGCATAACTGATATCAACAGGTTAAAGATCAGATGGCTAGGACATTCTATATGAAATATCTAGGAGCAACAAGGCAGATTTTGGGCATGGAGATATTCAGAGATAGGAGGAATGGTAAGCTTTGGTTGTCACAAAGAAGTATGTTGAGAATATACTTTTGAGTTTTGGTATGAATGATGTGAAACCAGTTTCAGTCCCTTTGGCTTCCCATTTTAATATTTCTTCAAGTTTATGTCCTAGTACAAAAGAAGAAAAGGAATATATATATCGAATACCATATGCTAATGTAGTTGGAAGTCTAATGTATGCAATGGTTAGTACAAGGCCAGATATTTCACATGCAGTTGGGGTTGTCAGCAGGTATATGGAAAATCTAGGTAAAGAGAATTGGGCAACAGTGAAATGGATGCTTTGGTATTTGATAGGCACAAGTGATTATTGTATCACTTATAACAGTGGTTGTGAATTAGTATGTGGATATGTTGATTCTGATTTTGCAGGTGACTTGGACAAGAGAAGTTCGACTTCAGGGTATGTGTTTACTCTTGTAGGTGGAGCTATTAGTTGGATTTCAAAGCTACAGAACCTTTTTTCTTTATCCACTACAAAAGCAGAATATGTAGCTGCTTCACATGCTTGCAAGGAGGCAGTTTGGTTGAAAGTTTTGTTTTGTGATTTTGGAAGGATGCGGGACAAAGTAAAGTTATTTTGTGATAGTCAAAGGTGTTATTCACTTGGCTAAGAATCCATCCTACCTCAGTAAAACAAAACATATACCTATCATGTACCATTTTGTAAGACAAATCATCGATGAACGTGGAGTCTCTCTTGAGAAAGTGTATACAAAAGAGAACTACGCAGACATGTTCACAAAACCATTACTTTTAGAGAAGATATGATGGTGATTACATTCTCTTGGCTTGCAGAAAAGGTGATGAACAAAAGGAAGGAGCAAGGTATCAGGTTAATTATTGTCAAGGTGGAGATTTTTGGAATTTGGTGACAACGAATTCCCAAGAATGGATATTAGATCCTATTATTCAGAATTGGTTGTAACTAAATTGGACTAAGGATAGGAGCACATTCAATGAATTTGTTTCTTGTGTAAATAACTATAAATTTTTGTATTCCCATAGATTCTGAGAGAGATGTATGAGTGAATCTATTGTAAATCTCCTTGATCTGAATAATAAGACAACCGATACCTTCACTTGGTGGACATAGCCCAAATCTGAGGAGAACCACTTAAAATCTGTGTGTTTGTTGTTTGTCTTATGTGAATTGTGTGTTCCACTTTTGTAATTCTAACAATACATTGTATGTTATCAAATAAAATAATATACCGATGTAATTGTAAAAGTGAAATTTCATTTTTAACATGGTGGTGAAATTTCAAAATTATGAAAAGTCATTGATAAGGGAGTAAAAACCACCAATATAAAGGACGTTTTAGGCCACACCTTACACCATAAAGTTGAAGTAAAAAACCTCAAAATTATACCATACACACCTTACAATATAAAGTTGAGGTAAAAAAACTCAACTTATACCATACATTGAGGTCAAAATGTGATATGGAAGTGAGTGGTTTGGTGTGAGCCTTATTATGATATCTTAAATCAAATTCATTGGGTGACCAAATTTTATTGTGTTAGTGATACATTTGTTCCTGTCAAATAAATGAATGTTTGATGAAGTGTCCAGTCTGAGATCAGACAATTTAGTGGCAGAAGGGTGAGCTTCAAGAGCCTCTGACCTAAAAAATTCCAATTTACCTCGAGGTAGGTCAGATAAAACTAAAAAACACCCACGCCTTTTTACGTCTAAGGTAAGTTTAAATTTCTCGGGTGCTTATCAAGAGTCAAAAGGGGCTTATATTACCCCAAAATAGCTTAAGCACAAATATCCCAGGGGATTATCACAAGATCATGACGTAAAAGTCAGGTGCCATCAATTTTTTGGACCCCGAGAGATTGATGGCTTAGTTCGCATCGCATGTCCGAACTTTAAAATCAATGATCGTCAGAGTTCCCTCATTGGAGTCCCCTCTGATGGGGAAATATTGATCACTAGTCAAGATCTAATCTTAGATCCTAGATCTTCCCAACCAGATGTCACATTAACCTACCAGCAGAGCCCCATGAGATCCTACCAAAGGATGCCACATGGACATGGGGAACCCACCACATGCATAGGTAAAAATATCAAATATGGGTGACATGTGTCTTGCTCCCATACCATGTCAGTGCCACCGTGGACCAATAGAAATTTTCCATGTGTCCAAGTTGGCGTCAGCATGACGATATTTTCCTTAGGAAAAGTTTTTCTTTCGACAACAGTGAGATCAACACGCCTCGGTGATTCTCTAACCTCCGATGGATGGTCTAGATTTTTCTTATCGATTCCCTTCAGAGTCCTCTCTTCGGAGTCTTGTCTAAAACTCAAACCCCAACCGCTCTGAGGAGATGTCTCCGACCAATGATCCAAAACCAATCTTATCTATAGCTCTAGATCAATGGTTGTTAGAGTTCCTTTTTCAAATTTTCTCACGGGTCCTGGCTCTAGATAGCTCTGATGGGTGCACCTTTGAAGGAGGGTCCAGATTTGGTAAAGGAGAGTAAGATAAACAACCCATATTTAAGTAAGAGAATCATTAATTGGCGGTCCATATATTCTCTCAAGTATTAAATCCTCCTAGCTAGGGGTCACGTCAACATGCCAGTGAAGCAATGTCAAATCCAACCAGGGGCTGCCACATGGACAGATGGAACCCACCATATACACAGGATGAAATATCAAAAGTGGTGACACATGTCACACTTACCTGCCACCTCAATTCCAAAGTACACCAATGAAAGGTCTCCATGTGTTAAGGATGAAGTCAACATGACATCCTTTGCCTTAGCCATTTTTTCCCTTGCAAACCCAAATCAATGACTCTTTGTTATCCTCAGATCTCTGATGGATGGTCCAAATATGGTTTTAGTGTCTCTTCAAAGTTCTCTTATTGAAGTCCCATTCGGGGCCAAACCCTAACCACTCTAATGGACACCTCTGATGGACGGTCCATATCTTCTTTCAGACCGCTTTCAAGGGAGATCTATCAATGGCCCAAATCTCATAGCACCATCAATCACACTAAGAGATATCAATGATACAAATTTGATCCACACCCCTAGTGTGTAGATTCAAAGTTACACATGGCCTACCAATAGAGAATTGTCAGAGCCAATCAGAGGCTTCCACGTGGACATGTAGAACCCACCATCTACATAGGTCAATACCCCTAAAATGGTGACATGTGTCATGTCCACCTGCCATGTCAGCACCATCATGGGAAAATAAAAATCCTCCATGTGTCTATACTAACGTCAACATAATATTGTTCATTCCTTAGCTATTTGTGGCTTTTGGTCGAGCCTATATCAACGACTCTCCTCACGTCAGTGAAATATCAACGACAAATATCATGGTGGATATTTTCATTGGCAAAATGAAAAGAGAATCCCCCGACGTGAGTTTTGATAGTGTCGACAATGACATTGTCATCAGTGAAATGCAAAGAGATGACAACTCAACATGCCAGTACAACATTGTTAGGGCTAACTAGTAGTTTCCGCATGGACATGGAGAACCCATAGTATACATAGGTCAACATCCCGAAAATGACTGACACATGTCCTGTCCTCCATGCCACATTAGCATCAACGTGTACCAATGAAAAACCACCACATGTCTAGGATGATGTCAACATAATATTATTCATACATTAGCCATTAATTCTAGCTTTTGGGTGAGCCCATATCAACAAATTTCCTGGTTTCAGAGAAATATGAATGGTGGAGATCATGATGGACGTTGTTATCAATGAAACGCAATGAACATTCCTTGACATAGATTATCCCCAATCACCCCAATGATGACATTGTTAAAGAAAAGGTAGGTTCAACCAATTAACAACCCATATCTAATCGTGTTCTAGATCAACGATTCAGTTTTAATTTTAGATGTTAGGGCATTTTAGGCTCATTGGTCTGCATATCAACAACCCATTTTTTATCAGGATTGTGATGGAAGGATCATATTCAGTTCAATATGGATTATCCAAATTTAATCCCAGCTATATGCAGATCACCGATACCTCAATCACCGATACACTGAGCATCAAGTATACCTTTTGACAATGTGAAGTCTCATTCTTAAAGATCAACTACCATGATTGATCACAAAGATAGATCTAATGATTGTTGAGTCTCATGCCTATGCAAATTTGATTTCAAGCTCCCAACAACAGATGAAATGATTACAAAGACTCTTCAGGTACAAAGATCAAGTGGATATTTTGTCTTGTGAAACTCTAGTTTCTCCATCATCAAAGCATAACATAAATCTAGCTGGTGAGATTAATTAATTCAATTTTTACTAGAGAAAAAACCACTTAAAAATCAAGAAGTTGGAAACAGTTTCAAGAAGGAAATTAGGGCATAAACAAGAGGAATAAAAGAGAAAGCATGTGCTCATTTTCAAGGTCGTCACTTTGGGGAGTTAAAGACTTTCTTGTAACCATATTTGCTTGACCACATAAACCTTGAGTACAACCAGTTGATAAATGTAACGGGCAAAAAATATTCATCCCCTGCATTTAAGTTTCGGTTTGTAATTCCTTCCTTACAGTGTTTTTGTTCTTGTAAAGAATTTCCTCCCATTTTTGCTTTCTTGTATCAAATTTGATTTATAAAAGCTCAGAAAACATATTATACTTTGTGTTCAGTGTTACTGCATGATGTGTAATATTGATATAGAAGTGATTTTCTCTTAATGAATGACCATTTCTTATAATCTATTTGTGCATTTAAATGATATGTAGAGGTTACCTTGTTGGCATAGGGTCAGACCCAAGGTTCAATGCTACAACAACACACCAAAAAAACCCTAACTAATGTCCCTTTAGGCAACACCTGTGAAGCAGATGAAGTCTCACCCGAGGTAGAGGCAAGGGTGGTTGCAGAACTCAGATGTCTGCAACCTTAGCTAGGACGCAGATCTATGATTCTAAAATTTAACAGAGCACTTAGCAGTAAACATTCATCAACATTCAGTTCTTGGTAACAATGCAGACAAGCCCTAATTACAGAGTATCACGGTATCCAACCAGATCTAGCATCTAACAGCACTTAGCATGATGAAACAGATCAGGTCTTAATGGATTCATCACTAAGCATGTGTATATCAGTCAGATCTAACATCCATGTTATTAAGCACTAAGCATCGACAAATCATTCATCTATATTAAAGCACTAAGCACATTAACATATAAGCACATAAACGCATTGCACAAAGCAGAGAAACACAACACATACATGGTTCACCCCCCCTGGAGCTACATCCACCAACTCTTATTCTCTTCTATTATCTTATGTTAATCAGTTACATGCACAGAGCCTCAAAAACCCTACTCTACATAGGACAGGAGATCTGCACGCACCTCGCCAGATCCTCCTTCCTCGAGCTATGATACAACACTAAGCCTTATACATTCACTTGCACTCAGCTCTACAAGCTTCACATAGCATGCACAGAGCACTTACAATCCTTTGATCACATAGATCGATCACTGGAACTTATCACATTGGCCTAACATCACATAGATGCCCCTCCTTACATTGCCTAGACATCTATTTATACTTTACAAAATAGGCCTAAACATGGATAAAACCATGGGCCGACATCCCATACCCATTACATAATCCCAAACCCCAAAAATGGGTCGAGATCTCATGATATATTCTTCTTCTTGTACTCCTCCTTTGACAGATTGTCGAAGTCCCAAAATAGGTAAAACTTGACCAAGGATCTCCCAAAACTTGGTCAAGGGCCAACAAGCCCCCAACACTCACCTGTGACTCATCTTGAGTCACTCTGATCTGGGTAGTTTTTCTTTGAAATCCTCAAGCTTGGCTCAAGCTGCTTCGACTTGTTGTTGTGTCATGGCCTCTTGTTCAATGAACTCTTGGATGATTGCCTCATTCACGAGTCCTTCTAGGCATTGTTTTGCTGCAGCAACAACTTTCTCCAATTTTGTTCCTCGATCTTCGATCTCTATGAACAGTTGGTAAGCCTCGTCCTGTATAGATTCGAGTCTTTGAATCACTTCCTTGAATTTTCTCTAAATGGTGTGAACCTGCTGCTGGGCAGTGCACTACTCCTGGGATCATTTCATTATTTCTACAACTGATAGGGGCTTCAACTGCGCTTGTATTGTCTCTGCTTGCTTCTTCGCCTCCTAGAGTTGTGAATCCAATGCCTTTAGTTTTTCATTATTAGTGAGTTTTTCATAAGTCTGGGCACTACAGTCACTGAGTTTCTTGCATTTCATGGAAAAATCTTTTATTCTCTTGACTATGCTATGGATAGTCGCTTATCTTTCATCTCTGACATCCTGCAGAGTGTTGGGCACTGTATGGAGCTCTAAATCTACTATTCTTTGTTGTAGCTATTGGAAGGCTTCCACGATTTGTTCTACTTGATGCTCAACCCAGTCTTCTGCATGTGGCTCTAAGCCTTTCACAAAGCGAAGTTCCTTGTTGATTACTTCTTTTACCTCGAGTTTCCCTACGAGCAACTGTTCCTTTTCTTGTTGCATTTGCACTTTCTCCTCGTCAAAATTTGTCTAGAGAGAAATCTTCTCCTACTCTGCAACTTGGTGCTATTATACAAGTACTCCTTGTACTTGTTTCAAACCCTGGGTGGCTTGTTCTATTTCCTCTTATGCTCATCAAAGACGAGCTTCAGTTGCATCTGCTAGGCGATGGAGTTGGGTTGGCTCATCTCCCAATTCTTGTTCTCTCGATGGCAGGGGCACAGTGGAGACTGTGTGACTGGACTGAAGAGCATGTTGTACCCCTCATAGCTTGACCTTGATTCTATCATATAGTTCCTCCTACTTCACTCCTTGTTTCTCCATAATTTCCAATGAAGTGTTGTTTAGAGCTACTATGATGAAGTCAAATTCATCAGGAGTATGTGTAGTCTGTATCTTGGTCATAATGGCTCTTGATTTCTTTCGGGAAAAAGGTTTCAGGGGAGAAACCTTCCTCTTCTTCAAGGGGTCAACCTCATCTCTGGGAAGTGTTACTTAACCTTTCTTTTGTTCAGCTTCTCTATCCTTCATCTCTTCTATATCGCCATCACCTCCTCGCTTAGGGGATGTGGAAGCAGTCTTCCCTGAGGTGGTTCTTAAATATTGGACCTCCTCAATCTTCTGTCTTCTGTTGGTTCCAAGTGTGTCATGTTATTTTTGAGTGGTCTCTAGGCTGTCTAGTTCAGGATCAGACATCTCTGTGGGGTCGGTGGGGATAAGGAGGTTTGCGGACCAATCCTTAGTGATCTTCTCCAGGTCCTCTTATGTAAGTTTCTAGTACGACTAGAGTTGTTCCTTGTGTTCATTGGATCACACTGTAATGTAAATGAAATGTTGATATGGGTTGAACTTCATCAAGGGTCGGAATCTTTGTAAGGTGTGTGGTTTGCTTTTCTACTGATGGCCGGGATGATCCATCTCTGCGAGCAGTCAACGGAGAGGCTTGTAGTCTTCTCATCGATGATGCTTGTATACCTATAGACATCGACATTTCTCTTTTGGTCATGAGTTCGATGAGAACTTCCATGCTGAACTCGTTCGACATAGACGCTCGGGTTCGAAAATCTTAGGATCAGAGAGTAATCTCTCAATGCAATGGGATAGATGGAAAAAGCATGATGATCATTGTGTGAAAATCAACCAATATGCAGGATCAAATTCACAGTTATCAAAAGTGTTCTCAGTGCATGGCACAATAGGATAAATAGATACTTGGTAACGAATCTCTTGCAATGGGTAAGAAGCCTTCATTAACCCAATTCTGTCCATTACGGCGCAGTCCCAACAATCTGGTGGAAAGTTGTCTAACCATTAATGTCTTTCTTCCCATTCGGGGAGTCATTCGAATGGTTATATTGTCTCTAACGGATATATTTCTTCGCCATGGCGAAGTGCCATGTGACATTGTTCTGGTATTCCAACGAAGCTCCAATTTTGTAAATTTTCCTTCTGCGAAGTTCCCTCCGAAACCTTCTATAACCTTTCAAGCTTAGATTTCTTCTTACTTAGTTTTCTAACCTTCTTTCCGGTGAGCTTCATCTCGGAATTCATTTTTCCATTCTGATTCTTATCTTCTTTTGGCATAGTAACTTCACATTGTTGAGACTCTCTCCCAGAAATCAGGGGTAATACTTCATCTATAGTTGGAATAGGTACTGCAATATTATGTGGGTCTTATAGTGTTCTTCTAGCTTCGACATTCTAGTCTTTCCTTTTAAATAGCTTAGCTCGGTTCCCTTGTTCTTCAATCAAGTGTGCGATCTTCCTAGTCGTGAAATCTTTTAACACTTGCTTCTTTTGTTCTAAGACTTTTTTTCTTCCTTTTTGGCCTGATCTCTTTCAATCCAAGGTTTTTCGAGCAACATAGTAAATGGAGTGTTGTCCTCAATAAATTTAACAACCTCAAATTCTTCCGCTGTCGAAGTTCCATTGGCACTCATAGATATATGGGTAAGATTTCCACATAGGTTTATCAACTTTCCTCTGAATAATCTTATTCCTCCCAATGAAGGAATCATAGTAGGTCTTCCTATATCTTCCCAAGTTCTTTCTATCATGATATTCACCTGTGTTTCTTCATCTAGAACACAGTCAATGTCGAAGTCTCATATTCTTGCTTCAATACATTATTTTTCTTTGAATACCTCTGATAAATTGATATGTCGGTGATCATTTAGGGTTTCTTTCATCTGTAGCAATAATTTCTCTTATTCTTTCTGGGGTTCTTTCGTAATCTCAGTTGCATGACTTGGCTCTCATTATTCTTGTCTCATATTCATCCTTTCAAGCCGAGCAATCATTCTAGGGAAATCCAAAACTTCATGGTCCATAGCTTTGCAACAGAGGCAACTAGGTTTTCTACCAAGGCACTCCTTAGCAAAATGTCTCGGTCTTCTGCAACTGTAACAAAGGTTTAATCCTCTCTTTCTCTTAAATGATCCACAGGCTTTCATGTACTACGCGCTAGGATCATAGTAGTTAGCCTGCAAAAAATTCTTTCTAGGATCCCGCATCCATTTGTTAGTCCAAACATTCTTTCTATACATAGGTATAACATATCTTTCATTATTCTTATTAGATCTACTCATATCAAATATTATTTCTTCTATCAGTGCCCTAGTTTTCAACCTAGGATAAATCTTATCAAACATGCCTAGATCCATACTTTAGAAACAAAAATTGCCACTAATCTTACTTCTATAGAACACAAAGCTTCCAGATCTAAAACTTTTCACTATTATTAACTTTATCAGAGCACAAAGAATTATGATATTACCTCTTTTCTTCAGATCGGACTTCTTTTCTTTAGCACAGAGCTTCACAAACTGAGTAGAGTACTGCACACTAGAGAGATATATCTATGCATAGAGATTTTACAATTTTAGGTCGGATCTTTGCACAAAGCTTCTTCTTTCTCAGTTCCCAGCAATCACAGTTTCAGGTCCCAACAACAGAACCATTTTTTGGCACAGGGGCAGACCAAGGGTTCAATGCTACAACAGCACACCAACAAAACCCTAACTATCGGCCCTTTCGGCAATACCTGTGAAACAAATGAAGTCTCACTTGAGGTAGAGGCAGGGGTGGTTGCAGGACTCAAATGTATGCAACCTTAGCTGGGACACGGATATGTGATTCTAACATTTAACAGATCACTTAGCAGTAAACATTCATCAACATTCAGTTCTTGGTAATAGTGCAGACAAGCCCTAATTACAGAGCATCGCAGTATCCAACTAGATATAGCATCTAACAACTCTTAGCATGATAAAACAAATCAGATCTTAACATATTCAGCACTAAGCATGTGTATATTAGTCAGATCTGACATCTGACATCCATGTTATTAAGCACTAAGCATCGACAGATCATTCATCTATATTAAAGCACTAAGAACATTAACACATAAGCACATCAACACAATGCACAAAGCAGAGCAACACAACATATACGTGGTTCCCCCCCCGGAGCTACATCCACCAGCTCTTCTTCTCTTCTATTATCTTCTATTAATCAGTTATATGCACAGAGCCTCAAAAACCCTACTCTGCATAGGACAGGAGATCTGCGTGCACCTCACCAGATCCTCCTTCCCCAAGCTAGGATACAGCACTAAGCCTTCTACAATCACTTGCACTCAGCACTGCAAGTTTCACGCAGTATGCATAGAGCACTTACAATCCTTTGATCACATAGATCGATCACTAGCACTTAGCACATTGGCCTAACAGCACATAGATGCCCCTCCTTACATTGCCTAGACATCTATTTATACTTTACAAAATAGGCCTAAACATGGGTAAACCCATGGGCCGAGATCCCGTAATCTCTTCTTCGTCTTGCACTCCTCCTTTGACAGGTTGTCAAAGTCCCAAAATAGGTCAAACTTGACCAAGGATCTCCCAAAAATTGGTCAAGGGCCAACACACCTCCTTGATTTTGAGTGTATGAAGGTGTTAACTATTTGATTCATATGTTTATTGATTTGTTTACACTTGTTAGAGTTGTTGAAATCTTAATTGTGTAGCACACTACTCATTTCACATTGGCTACATGATTCACTCTTAGAAATTCCCTATGTGTTTACTTTTTTCTTTTCTCTAATCCATCATTTCATATCCCTTTTAAGCTTGGTTGTCTAAAACACTCGCACACATATGCCTCTGATAGTTGAGAGCATTTTTCAAAACTGAGGATTGTTTGAGGTCCTACAATTTCAAAAGAAAGAGAGAGAGAAAATAACTTCCCGGATATTGCACACTTTCCTTACAAACCTATTATCAAGATTCATTTTGAGTCTTAGCCCATAGAGTACCTCAACATCATTCCAAAAACAACCTGGAACATCTCGAGAGATAACATATTGCAAAGCCATCCATTTCCCAATCTGTAAATGACCCCTTACATGTGGATTGCTTAAAAAAATAAAATCATGGATTCTTATGGGAAGGTTTTAGTATCAAGATTTAATATATGCCACTAAAATTCGAATTACTAAATACCCACTCCTAAAATCAGAAATATAAAGTTTCCACGACTATTCAATAAACATTACTAAATATCCAATCCTAAACTTAAAGATACATAGTTTCCACAATTATTCAATAAACAATGTCGGCAATTCCTAAAGTTGGATTACAATAATTTTGTGTATAATATAAGATAATTTAGTGTCTACAATTTCTAAGACAAGGACATTACAATTTCTAAGGCTATTTGTGTCACGTATTGAAAATAAATTAATTAAAAATCAAATAATTTTGACTCTCCAAAAATAACAATGTCCCTCCTTAGTCGTGGAATTAATTGCATGAATGTCTTAAAAAAATAAGAGTGCCAATGAAATCAATAAACATACAACATGCAAAAATTCAGTTTAGCTATGGCATCCAATAATAGTAATAATAATCTATTTTTAAGGTCATGGCCAAGCCAGCACACCAAATTGGTGTATGAGACCCCCTTGTTTGTGGGACAAGGGACCCCCCTCCGCCCAGCGATTTGACTGGTAAAGTCTATGAAGGTATACATACCCTACCCCACTCTAGATTTGAACCTGTGACCTCTTAAGAGGAAACACATGTTCTTAACCATTAGGCCCACTCAAGCTGTATCCATTGTACAATAAAATTTACAATCTTAAAAAACTGTACCAATCACTTTTGAAGACATTCATTGATCATGATAAAAGCCAATTGTCCTGGATGCTTCCCTTCATGTGTTCCTGGGATAGAACCTCCACCTTTGAAGCCTTGAATATTGAAATCCCAAACAATCTTGCCACCTTACGAACCATTTTCAACAGACTCGGTCCTCAAAATTCAAAGAGCACAATGTAAAACACACCACCATGAAACAATGATCTGAAAATAACACTACCACATCATTAGTAAATCCATGATATGAAAATAACACTACTACATCAGTAGTAAATTTGAGGGAGTTGCTACTAATTTAGTGTTTGTTATTTGATTGTAATTGATATGCAACCATATAAGTGGAAATTTCTCGCAGACGAGGCACTTCAGGATAGGATGTGCATAATTGTACAACCACCAATATTGATGTGTAATGGACATAATTTTAAGGATGGAAATTTATTGATGTGTATTGGACATCATTTTAAGGATGGAAAAATTGTGCAAAGTTTTAGTGAACACAAGTTAAGACATCTATTTCTACGGAATCAATTTTTAATTTTATGTATAAACAAAAATTTTATAGAAATTGTTTTTTCTTATATTACATATTAAAAATGTTTGAGAATTAGATAACAATTTATTTACAACTTATTCCACATAAAAAAAAAAATTTAAACTTCTTACATTATTAATTAATGAGTATTACATTTAAAATTTAAATTTATAGGCACATACTATAGGTTTATAATTTAGTTAACACATAAAGAGAAATAAGAGTATTCACTATTAAAAAAAATTAGAGTATTTTGTGGATATATTCTTTTGAATTGTATGTTAAAGGGAAATAAGGGGTGAGTGCACAAAGTTCGTGGCCAAAAGCGTGGCAAGGGGGTCAACAGGAACACACACTCGCAGGACCGCATGCACATTCTTAGGAACACACATGCATTCCTAAACATATAGGTTTGGAAGTGCTCGAACCTCCACTCAACTTTCCATGTAGGTTTAGTGGAAGGAATGCATGAGTGCTCCTAAGAATGCATGTGTGTTCTTAACGTTCTTAAGAATGCATGCACATTCCTAGGAATGTGTGCACATTCCTCTGTTAAAAAAATTTAAAACTTGGGCCGTGAGCATGATTTGTTCTCATTTGCACAAATCGTGCTCTTGTTTTTACTCTCATTGAGAAAATAGAGAAGAGATAGTGAGGAGCAGCAAGGTGAGGATCTTGCCACTGTGTCCATATATGTTTAATTTCTCTTATTTTTAACCCAATTTAGTCATTTCCAATTTAGTCTTTTACTCCCAAGAATCTAAATTAAAAAAAATTGTAATTTTGTATTACAATTAAAAAACCAACTTAATTTACATACCATGGATTTTAATTTGCAACATATATAACAAAATGGAAACCCAAGACAATGTAAACCGCTTAGAATAAAACCAAGGACAACGAAACCCCAACCCACCACAACCACCAATTGTAAACACTCAAATTGATGAGGGTTTGGTTATATTAAGAACCCTTGAGGAACAATTAAGGGACACGAGAGAGCCTAATAGATTCTCATTGATTCAGATTATTTTCAACACAAAATGAGAGTGGAGATATAATAAAGAAATGCACAGAGATATTATGGATATCCAATAATATAACACAAATGTATCAGAGATGCAACCATAAAAACAGAGATATAGTAATACACGATTTCTATTAATGAAAGAAATGTACAGAGACTATAAAAACACAGAGTGAAAGACTCGCTAGAATGGTGGTAGCTTATCTCGAGATGTGATGACTACTCTCATTCGCAGGAAGATGATTACAATGAGGCTCTAAAGGATTTTTTACAATAAACGGGAATGCCAAAAACCCTAGACATCCAAAAACCTAACTCTAGGGGATGAAGCACCAAAAGTCATGTGGGCCCCATTTGGGTAAGTTAGTACATCAACTTCTCAGGGTCGTAACTTTTGCATGTGATCTATGTTTTAGGCGCATGATATCCCGTTGGAAAAGTATCATTGAGGAGATTCATTTTGGGGGAAATATCAAAGGAAACTCCATATTTCTCCTCGTTTTCCAAAAAACGTCGTTTAGGGCCTCAAAATGGCCCTGGAAGTTAAAAATTGTTAAAAATAGTAAATTACCAAAATTGCCAGAAAATTATTTTGAGCCAGTTGGAAAAGGTGGGTGGCCACTAATATCCACCTGGATCAATCCTCCCTCCTTATTAAGAAATGGTCTCCATTGCGTTGAGTGCCCGGGGGAGACGGAAAAGTGTTTGTTGAATCTGCATCTTGATGAGTTGCTTGCCTTGTTGGAGAAGTTGTGCTACTTATCTTGTTGAAGGTTGTCACGAACATGTGGCTAGAAGGGTTGGAACTTTTTAACCAGTCTAGCTACATGATATGCCTATGTGAAAAAGGAATCTTTACGCTTTGCTGCAATCTTTTCGACCTTCCTCTGTTGGATAGAAGGTGCTTGGGTCGAGCCTGTAGTGGTTGCAGTATCCTTATGTTCACCTTTTAAATATATTGTGAAGAAATTGAATTTTGTAGTATGATATACTAACTTGTAGCACTGTTTAGGTGGAACAGTAGTCAGAACTACCTCCGGTATTATGTAGAGATGACCCCCTAGAGAAACAATGACACTGAGGGGTCGAGACTCATAAACAACATGGCGCTTCTACATATATGGTTGGCCCAAGAGAACATCACAGACATCCAGTGGGGAAACATCACATAATACCTCATCCTTGAAGGGATGGATGTCGTATGACAATCAACACTACTGGCTGACATGAAGATCTCATCCTTGGTGAAGCCACCCAATGTTGTATGGTTTCGGGTGTGGTGTTGTCTACAATCCCAATTGTTTGATGAACTCTACTGAGATGAGGTTCTTCTAGCTTCCACTATCAATAATAAAATGCAGTGGGGTCCCCTCCACCCACATCTGTGAATGAAAAAGGCACTCCCCCTCTTTAGGATCTGTTTGTTCTCCACGTTGAATTGTTGAGGTCGTGATAATAGCAATGGGGTCTGCATTGATGATATGTCTTTTACCAGTATTTTCATAAAAAGATTCTGAATCAAGGTTTGGATCCTTGTCTTTGATCTCGGCCACCAATGACTGTTTTGAGCAACATTCATTGATGTTGTTCCAGGGGATTTTGTGGAAATCGCACCATTTTCTGGTGTCCTTATTTGTCTTCCCATGACCCTTCTTTTCCTGTGGCTTGGATTGGTTTTCGGAAGACTGTTTGTTATGGTCATCTTTGTCATACTTTGGTTGTTGCGGATTTGTAGACCTGAACTCCTATTTTATTCTGGTGCTTAAATTTCTGCTCGATTTTAACAGCATATCAATAAGCAACACCAAGTGATGAGATGTCCAAAAAATCCATTTCAGTTTGGATGTATCTGTGTAGATCCCCATGGTATTTCAGAACCAAATGTCGTTTAGAGTCTTTGATACCCAGCTTGGTGCATAAGGTATGGAAGGTATTGGTGAAATTTGGAACTGCTTGGCCCCTCTCTTGTCGTAGTGTGGTCCATCTCATGTATCGGTCCTCATAGTTGCCAGCAGGGTAATACTGTTCCTTTACTGCATCCACACAAAAATCCCAAGTGGGCTCGGCCTCATATATTCCAGACTCCTCTGTGTAACTTTGCTCCCAGTAAGTTTCCCACCAATGTTTGACATGGGGGAGAGATTTAAGGAGTGCGAAGGTGATATTTTCCCTATCGAAAAAATTATGAACAGAGAAATAACCTTCTAACATATTTAACCATTTGTCTAGGGCATCTGCATCTATGTGACCTTCAAATATGGGAATATAAAAATTAACTTATACCTTGAAAGGAGAGGTGCTTCCAAAGTGGTTGTTTGATGAATATGCACATGTTTCTATCGGTAGGCATTGAAGGATGTGGGAAAAAGTCTCCATCATTTCATCCCTCTGTTGCGTGAGAGCTTGCTCAAGCAACAGATTTATAGAATCATCTTCTCTTTCGTTTTTATTTTCTTCCACCATGGAGGTTTTCTTGGGCGTGCAAGAGCGATTGTATTCAAGAGATATAAGCTCGAGACCCAAATTGCTATACTCGGACCTCATCGGGGACATGCACTAGAAAAAAATGATCAAGAGAAGCCTGCTCTGATATAACTGATCTGGATTATTTTCGGCACGAAATGAGAGCAGAGTTATAATAAACAAATGCACAAAGATATCATGGATATCCAATAATATAACATAAATGTATCAAATATGGAACCATAAACATAGAGATACAATAATACACAATTTCTATTAATGAAAGAAATGTATAGAGACTGTAAAAATACAGAGTGAAAGACTCACTAGAATGGTGGCATCTTATCTCCGAGAAGAGATGTGACGGCTACTCGCATTTGCAATTATATGATTACAATGAGGCTTTGAAGAAATTTTTACAATAAACAGGAATGCCAAAAACCCTATTCATCCAAAAACCTAACCCTAGGAGATGAAGCGCCAAAAGTCATGTGGGCCTCGTTTGGGTAAGTTAGCACATCAACTTCTCGGGGTCGTAACTTTTGCATATGATCTCCGTTTTAGGCGCATGATAGCCCATCTGAAAGGTATCGTCAAGGAGATTCATTTTGGGGGAAATATATAAGAAACTTCCATATTTCTCCCTATTTTCCCAAAAACTTCGTTTAGGGCCTCAAAATGGCCCCGAAAGTTAAAAATTGCTAAAAATAGTAAATTACCAAAATTGCCAGAAAACTATTTTGAGCCAGTTGAAAAAGGTGGGTGGCCACCGATATCCACTTGGATCAGTACTATAGCCCTTTTTTGGACCAAAACCAAGTCATATACTTGGTCATTTCAAAACAACAAATATTGTTTATTTTTAGGGATCCTAGAAATGGACAAGAACTATCATTGACCAAGAAACACATCTCCATTGACTGGTGCATCCATCCCCAAATTAGTCAAAACTAGATGGATAAGTGGTATATGGTTTTTGATAAACCTCCCTGCATGAGGTTCCCTTATATTATCTGAGAAAATTATGGGTTGAGTTTATTTTGGGTAAGCATGTCAACTACTTTGACATGGGTGACTTCTAGACGGTGGGTTGAGGGTTCGCACATGACTGAGAGAATTCCAAGAACGACCCCATGTTAGTTCCTCATCCCTCTAGGAAAAGGCATGACCCCCCTACCCAACATCCTCCTGTTGCAGAGAGATTGCAATAGGTACAACTAGACATTTCATCATTGAATCGTAGCCTAGTGAAACACATTAGATTTGTTGCACTATCTCTGCAGGAGATGCCTTCCGGTGAAATTGGTAAAGGGGTTGGTGATTCAACATGCACAACAAAGTACAACGTAGAGAGGGAACATGGACATAGCAGTCGTCCATGTGAACCTCACAGATTCTCGAGCTATAGGAAGACATGCTATGGGATTATAGAGCCCAGTGGACAACATAGCTTCATGGAGGAGGTTAGTATCTTAACCCTCTCTGTGTTCTTCATCGTTATATATTTATTTTGTATTCTATTTATTTATATCAATATTTAATTTTATGTTGTATTGAAGTTGTTATCTTCGAGCAGTAGAACCACATCACCCATGGATGAATCAATTCTTATCCACACAATTGGTGCAGTAGTAGAGGCAGCCTACTCATTCGGCATACCCCACACACAGGTATGTGTCACATTTGATAAATTCACCATAGTCATTTATTTATTTTATGGCATCCTCAAATTTTTATTGTTCTTTTGTTTCTACAAGATTTGGGACTTGGCAATGTCGAGGAATGTCCATCTAGGATGGACAAGTCATCTGCATCACATGTATCATGTGTAGATTTAAATATCATATAATTCTCAAAAAAAATTGTTTATGTTATTGAATTTTACTATTTCATACTAATAGTTCAATTCTATTAATATGTATGTAGGATGCAGACATATTTTCTAGTTATAGTACTATTGCACTCCCTAGGCACATGGGCGTTGCTTCTGGGTTACCTTTCTCCAGGCTTAGGGAGTTGCAATCACTTGTACATCATGTGGAGGCCTATCACAACCCACCCTCAGCATATGTCTTATTGCACATGTCCTTAGTGGATTCACACACGGGACACCCATCCGCACCACTTGTATTCCACCCACCCCCACCACCATTTCCATCATCCCCATTGATTGAGACTGCCATAATAGAGGTTGACTCAGAGTAGGTTGTACAACCTAGTGCTCCATCTACCAGTGAATATCCATCGAGACCTAAGATATTCATGGTGAGATAATGTGTTGATGATAATTTTTAATGTTTCATGAATTTGATTTTACGCATATTTGTTTAATTTTCTTGACTTGATCCTTATAACTGATGTAGGGTGGAATCGAAAAGAGATTGGGGTCATGGAGGAGGGTAACACCCTCACGATTTACAGTAGCATATGCAGTGATTTTTATTAGGTTAAATTACAAAGTATTATTTTTTATGTCTATTAATTCATTAAGGAAAAAAACTTATAACAATATTTTTTCTTTGTACAGTGTCCATAGCATCGAAGCACACCCAGACCTAGAACCTCTCAAGGTGCTTCCTCGAGAAAAAGAAAAAATATTTATTTCTAGGATGCTCCTGAGTGTGGCGAGGGTGGCAATGGTCAATGATTGACCAACTACTATCATTTTGTATATAGGCCACCAGATTCTTTTTATGTTAGTGCACTTGTTGTCACTTTGTATATTGGGCAAGAGTTGCCATTTTGTAAAAAATGTAGAATTTAGACTATGTTGAATATGAATTCCAAAGTGTATGAATTTTATGTGTATTAATCCCTTGATTTTTTTCTAAATTTATTATAAATACTTGCATTACACATTAATGAATATCTTGTGGTGGAAAAGATTGCAAAGTGCTAAATCCATAAGCAATTAATGGTTCTCAAGTAGCATTGCTTGCTAATCAACCATGTATCTCTACATCATCGATGGATAATTCCTTCTGAATTATTTGCATCAATGTTGTGGATATCCATATTCTAACTCACAACCAACAATATAGACAACCTCGTGAATTATATCCATATAAATCCAATGACAATCCACCCTTAAATAGTGGTGACTTGAAAATATTGTGACCTAAAAATGGCATATTACAATACTTTATTATAGAAATATTTGTTCTCATTTATCTTCTACATAATTGTAAATCACTTAACAATCTCAGCTCAATGTTATGTCAAATCAAACTCCATAACTAGTACTAGAATTACTCAATTACGAAGATGACATAAGATAAAATTCAATTATGCAAGTACAGAACATTTGGACAACCCAAACACTTCATATATATTTAGAATATGAAGTACATGCACCTACCATAAGATAACATTAGCCAATAGATCACTCCATTATAGATCATCAACAAGGTAGCACACACAATGGTAACTCTTTTTTGGAACCTACATTTGTATCCCACACTTGTACAAGATCAACTCCCTCTATCTTCTCGATGACAAGCACATTAGGTAGCACTAGGGTTTTCAAATGCCACAAAACCCTAAGTTATTCTCTTAGCATAGCTACATGATAAAAGTATTTATTTTCTCCTCTAGGTATAAGTCATAATATTCCTAGTCTCCTTAGGAAAAAAACTTGACCCTGGTCTTCCCTTGACATTCCTTTGATAAGCCTAGTAGTTAGTTTCTTAGTTGATTCAATCCATAATTTGACCATTTTCTAGAACACACAAAGTATTCCCTTATTTCTATGCATGACATATATAAAATCATTTGATTATGTGTAACCCTTCATAAATGAAAAAGATACTAGTAACTGTCTCATTAATGCACTCATGTTTATTTAGGTTGTTTAGTGGGTATATGTAAATTTTGTTAAACCCATCAATTATTAATAACATTTATTCAGTCTTCCATTATGTCTACTAAACTTATTTATTTTGATCAATACAATGAGACAGTTCACATTGAAACTAGATATTCGAATGGGTATCATTTTCCACCACAAATAAAGGTTTTAAGGTTAATTTCATGACACACCATAGAAAGTAATGCTATGATACAAAAATTCCTCCAGGGAGACTTGAAACCATTATTATTTTCCCTTCACCATCTATGAGAGTTTACTGCACATTCCTAACCAGTTTTTGGGTTAGAGCACACAAGGAGACAAAGGAGCCACCCAAAACCAATCCCATAAACCTGTTGATGCCATGCCTTTCCTTTCCATGCCATGTCATGCATTTCCTTGCCTTCACTTTCCATTCGATGCCTTCCCATGCCTTTCCTTTCCATGCCATGCCATTCCTTTCCTTTCCTTCACTTGCCATGGCATGCCATGCCTTACCTGAATGAAAAATTTTAATACGTAAATAATGTTTTTACTAAATGAACAAGTTTAATACGTAAAAGTTACAATCAAAGGATTCACTAAGCATGTGATTCACAACTTGGTATCCCATATATCTTAGATAAAAATACTTGTATGAGAATTTCAATGTCATAACATGAGCTCTCTTTATTCATATATCTAAGTTATCTTCATAGTTGTCAAACATGGATTATCATAATTAATAGGATTTACCTAGACCTCGACCTAGACCTACACTTAGAACTTTCCTTGCAATGTCATTCCATGCTTAGCCTTGTCATGTCTTGCCTTTGATTACCTTGCCTTGCATTGATTTTACTTTCCTTTCATTTCCATACAAGCATGTCTTTGAATGGCCTGAGGAGGTGAGTTTCAACTCATGATAAAACTCCAACAGAGACTCGAATGGATGAACCATTAGTTGAATTGGATCTAGAGTATCAGGTTTTAACTAGTGGGGCCCCTCTGCTATCATTTCGTTGACCAAAAAAAAGTTTGTTGGAGAATCTTCAGCACTAGGGTTTTGCTCAATGAGGCATAATGCAATTTCTAAAGAGGAGGTTCATTTTCAAGAACATTGTGTTGGGAAATTTTGGGTAGTGTGATCACATGGGCCTTGGCCAAACAGACTTTCCAAAGCTTATGGAACTCCATTATGCTACTCGGTTTGGATTTTATGCCCTTGAACCAAATTGGCCACATGTCCTTGAATGAATTGAGGAGGTGAGTTGCAACTCACAATAAAACTCAAACTGGGACTTGGATGGACAAAATTTCAGTTGCATTGGATCCAAAGCACCAGGTTTTAGCTAATGAGGCCCCTTCATTGTCATTCCATTAACCAGAATATCATTTGTTGGAGGATATCTGACACTAGGGTTTTTCTCAATGAGGCATAGTGCAATTTCTAAAGAGGAGGTCAATTTTCAATAACATTGTGTCAGGATATTGAGGGTAGTTTGGTCGCATGGGGCTTGGCCAAATATACTTTCCAAAGCATACATAACTCCTTTATGTTGCTCAATTTGTATTTTATGCCCTTGGACCAAATTGACTACTATCTTTGAATGGCTTGAAGAGGCGAGTTGCAACTCACGATAAAACTCAAATTGTGAATCAAAATGATGAACTGTCGGTTGCATTGGGTCTAAAGCACCGAGTTTCAGCTAGTGGGGACCCTCTGTTGTCATTCTATTGACCAAAAAATAGTTTGTTGAAGGATCTCTGATACTAGGGTTTCGCTGAATGAGGCATAATGCAGTTTCTAAAGAGGACGTCGATTTTCAAGAACATTGTGTCAAGTGATTGTGGGTAGTGTGGTCATGTGGGCCTTGCAAAAATAGACTTGTTGAAGCTTAGGAAACTCTGTTATGATGCTCGATTTGGATTTTATGCCCCCGGACCAAATTGGCCACATATCCCTGAATAGCTTGAAGAGGCAAGTTGCAACTCACAATAAAACTCAAACTGTGACTCGGATGAACGAACCATTGGTTGCATTAGATCTAGAGAATTAGGTTTCAGCTAGTGGGGACCCTCCACTGCCATTTCGTTGACCAAAAAACCATTCGTTTGATGATCTTTGACACTAGGTTTTTTCTCAATGATTATTACATATGTTTGACAATTTAACATCTTGTTAGGATAGAAGGCATGGAAAGTCGTGGAAAGTGAAGGAATGAAAAGGCATGGAAAGTGAAGGCAAGTGAAGGAAAGACAAGTGAAGCCATGACAAGTGAATGGCAAGTGAAGGCAAGGAATGGCAAGGAAAGGAAAGGAAAGGCAAGGCAAGGAAAGTGAAGGAAAGGCAAGGCAAGGCATGGCATGGAAAGAAAAGGCAAGGAAATTCAAGTGAAGGAAAGGAAAGGCATGGCATGGCATGGCATGGCATGGAAAATAAAGTGAAGGCATGGCAAGTGAAAGCATGGAAAGGCAAGTGAAGTCAAGGAAAGGCAAGGCAAGTGAAGGAAAGTAAAGGTGTGGCATGGAAAGGAAAGGCATGACAAGTAAAGGCAAGGCAAGGCAATTGAAGGTAAGGCAAGGCATGGCATGGAAAGGAAAGGCATGGAAAGTGAAGGAAAGTGAAGGAAAATAAAGGGAATGCATGGAAAGTGAAGGCATTAAAAGGCATGGCAAGTGAAGGAAATGAATGGAAAGTGAAGGCAAGTGAAGGAAATGAAAGTGAAGGCATGGAAAGGCATGGAAAGTAAGGGCAAGGCATGGAAAGGAAAGGCATGACAAGTGAATTCAAGGCAAGGAATGGCATGGAAGAGAAGGGAATGCATCTCAAGTGAAGGAATGGAAAGGAAAGGCAAGTCAAGGAAAGGCATGGCATGGCATGAAAAGGAAAGGAAAGGGAATGCTTGGAAATGCATGGCAAGTGAAGGAAAGGAAAGGAAATTCAAGGCATGGCATGGCAAGTCAAGAAAAGGAATGCAAATGCAATGCATGGCATGGAAAGTAAAGGAAAGGGAAGTCAAGTGAAGGCAAGGCAAGGCATGGCATGGAAAGGAAATGGATGGAAAGTGAAGGAAAATGAATTTAAGGCATGGAAAGGCATAACAAGTGAAGGCAAGGAATGACAAGTGAAGAAAATGAATGGAAAGTGAAAGGAAGTGGATGCATGGAAAGTGAAGGCGATGCAAGTGAAGGCATGTAAAGTGAAGGTGAGGCAAAGAAAGTGAAGGAAAGGCAAGGAAAGTGAAGGCATAGCAAGGCAAGTGAAGGCAAGTGAAGGCATGGCAAGTGAAGGAAAGTGAAGTCAAGGCAAGTGAAGGAAAGTGAAGGTGTGACAAGTGAAGGCAAGTGAAGGCATGGAAAGTGAAGGAAAGTGAAGGCAAGGAAAGTGAAGGAAAGTGAAGGTGTGACAATTGAAGGCATGTAAAGGCATGGAAAGTGAAGGCAAGTGATGGAAATTTAAGGTATGGAAATTGAAGTAAAGGCAAGTGAAGGAATGGCAAGTGAAGGCATGTAAAGTGAAGGAAAGGAATGGAAAGGCAAGGCATGGAAAAGCAAGGCATGGAAAGTGAAGGAATAGAAAGTGAAGGCATGTAAGGTGAAGGCAAGACATGGAAAGGAAAGGCATGGAAAGGCAAGGCATGGAAAGTGAAGGAAAGGCAAGGCATGGCATGGAGGGAAAGGGAAGGAATAAGGTAAGGGAAGGCATAAGGTAATGTATGGCATGGCATGGCATGGCGTGAAAAGGAAAGGAAATGGAATTCATAGAAATTGAAGGCATGGAAAGGCATGACAAGTGAAGAAAAGGAAAGGCAAGGCATGGCATGTCATGGCATGGAAATGAAAGGCATGACAAGAAAAGGAAAGGAATGGAAACACAAGGCATGACATGGAAAGGAAAGTTAAGTGAAGGAAAGGCGAGGCAAGTGAAGGAAAGGAAAGGCAAGTGAAGGCAAGACAATTTAAGGCAAGGCAAAGAAAGTGATGTCAAGGAAAGGCATGGAATGGAAAATAAAGGCATGGAAAGTAAAGACAAGGAAAGGAAAGTGAAGGAAAATCAAGGCATGGCAAGGAAAGTGAAAGAAAGGCAAGGCTTGGGTTGGAAAGGAAAGGCATGGAAATACAAGAATACCATAACAACCATAAAATGAAGCCAAAATTATTCCTTTTACATACCTATGATCATTCAAGTAAGACATCGGGATCACTTCTAATACTGATGGTCTCCATTAACTTATCATTCTCAGAGTAAGGAAAGAAGTATCATACCTTTGATGAGTTCTTACTTGGCATTGTTTGTAGTTGGAGGTTTGTACCAACAACCAAGTTTGTAAAGTGGTATATGAATTGAACCAGTTTATAATCTTGAAATACATAACCACCTTTCTTTCGTGTTCTTTCATCCTATGTCAGATATTCTCCTTTAATAACCATCGACCCAATAGAAAATTCATTGCCTTCGGAGTCTATTATTGATCGCATGAGGGTCTGATTTCCCTCTAAGCATCAATCCAACCAATAATCAGTGCCCCATTCATTATATATTGGGGAAACCACTGCATATATGCTCCTTGCAAAAAATGGAGTGTCAAAATGTGAGTCCACTAAATGACCAAAGCATAAAACATTTATGTTAGTTATTCAAAATTTAATAGAAGGATTCAACGAACCTGGCAGTGCGAGATATGAGACATGATCATAATCTGTTGAAATACTTGATTGGTACTCCTCCAACTGGGATATTTCCATACTTATACATTGGCCAATTGGGAGTGATACATGATCCCATCTATCAACTCAGTCTGTCGATTCACAATCATCACATTCATTACTACTACATGGACCATAGAACCAGGAGATTTTTCTCGTCCATATTTCAACTATTGCATTTTATGATGTTCTAATTGAATGGAATTGACGAGTGCCCTGGATTTTTTTGCATCCATACCACTATGATTGATTTACATCGAACACCTCCAAAAAATATCTATGTACATGTATTTTCCCATGTGATTGGTCTTCATGGGTTCATGTTCCCTCTCCCATTACTAAAGAACATCATTCAGCAATGTATTTTGCATCTTGAATGACGGAAGTAGTTGTGAAATTCATTTTTTTCCTGTTTAACACTCTTTTTATGCATGCACCTGCTCCATCATTCTCCCCTTTCCCTGGCCCACAATCAAAATAGTTCCAAATGTGTGATACCTTTAATTTTTTTTGCAACATACACAACCATTGAAAGACAGGAGAATTTTTGAACTGTCCTATGCAACCATCTAACCAAATCCAATTTTGATCCATCTATATGTTCTTATCCTCAAGGTGATTATAGAACAATTGAAAACAATTTTGTATGTAGGCTAAGTCATGGCACGGATCATCGCTTATGTAGAAGTGATACTCTTTCAATATAACTTTGTTTTCTTCATTAATATCTGACCCATGCTTGTATGTGATATGGACCATTATATTGACCTACTTTTGGTGATAATATTGGCTTTGAATCTAATTTTTTTGGTTGAAGGGTGTAGTTCTCAACAAAATAAACCACTCATAACACAATACCAACAGGAAATGTATCTATGCATATTCTAAAATGATTTTCATTCCATCAAGCCACATGGACATGATGAACATAATGTCATTTCTTTTTTACGAAGTCCTTCATGAAGTCACAAACTCATACTTGGGAAGTAACCAATTGTATTTTGTTTCTTTCCCGTCCTCTATCAATAACATATGTGACATATTTAAAGATTTGCAAGGCAACCTCCTTCCTCCCCAATTCATACTCATCACTTACATGGATGCACTTGCTCAGTAATGTCATTCCACTGCACATGGGCCATATCCCATCTAAGCAATCTTTTTGATAAAATGTAAAACCCTCTGGCCTTGTACACAAGATGTTGTGAATAAAGTCTCTAGATGACGAAAACGAAAATATAACTAAGCATTCTTGCAAAAGGGTGTTATGTCAAACATGAAATGTGTGTGTGTGTGTGTCATAATAATAACCATACTCAATGTGATATCTACAACATGTGTTACAAATAGTTTTTATTCGAACATACCAAGGCTTGCATTTATGGAAATATCTTTGGCCCAAGTTAAGTTCACTATGTATTGTTCGAAATCTCTCATACAATTTTTTTTTGTGTAATGTCAAGAAAGTGTTTAATATGGGGTTCACAGTCCCTAGATCCCCTTCTCAATTTTAGTACATATTTTTATTTGGAAGAAGGCCTAGTGTTGTCCTTCTAAAAATCATGTACTATTCCTTTAACCGCTCCATTTAACTTCATGTCAGAATGAGGTTGCCTATCAATGAAGGTCCCAAAAATATGTTGGGCCACCTGTGTTGAGGCTATCTCATCTATGAGAATAATTTATCGAGGCTATATTGTCTATGACAATATGTTCTAAGGTTTTTTACATTTCATTTCAAGAGGTGAGAGGTTTGTTGTAGCAAGTGATGTTTTCTTGTGATCTTGGTAACATTTGATTATGACAAGACACGTCGAGCTGCATTGCAGTATTTGGAATGATATTTCTTACCAATTCTTTGAAAAACATCTACAAGGTTTCTAACAATATGATGACTTGTTTCTAAACTTTTGACTATTTTAATGCCTAAAATTCTCTTAACAACAGTCAAAATTTTAGATTTTAACAAAGCTAAAAATAGTTGACATTTAGCAACATTGGATTTTGGTTCAAAATATTATTTAATTATTTTATAACAATGATAACAAATAGTACGATTAGGTAACTTAACTTCAAGTGATGCTAGACCACTTTCATCAACCTGAGTGTTTAGGAATTCTTCGCCTCACAATTCTCAATCTAGGTAGGGACATTGAACTCCTATTCTGGAACTCTTGACCTCTATTCTATGGAGTTAACAATGTTGCAGTTCTTTCCCCTTCAATCACTGGAGGATCAATTCTAGGAGGATATTGGACATGGGATTGACTAGTTTCTAGAACATTTGATTGTCCAACAAGAGGTTGCACCACATGAACTTCTTCACCGCAATGTTGTACACCAATTGCCTCTCTAATTTCATCCTGTATAATCACCTCCAAGAAAATCATCCATCATCTGGTCATCCACAACAATCTTTCTTGATGAGATACTGGATGGATTGGTCTCTAATGAAATCTTACATTTTTTTGTGGTGATGGAGGAGAAACAACAACGACATTTATTCCACCAGAAATTGGATTTCCCTCTTCTGAAGGCCTATGCTTTGACATATGCAACTTTTCCTTTTCTCTTTATTCTTCCATATTTTCGATCGGTTTCTCTTTTCTTGAGGACTTTCCTTCTCAAATTCATCAGTTCCCCATGTTTAAAGAGAAAAATTGGCTTCCAAAAAACCCACCACAAATTTGTCTTTGTATTACACAATAAGGCACAACTAAAAATTCCAATTACAAGTGGAGAAATTTATCTTCGTATTACAAAAGAAGACACAACTAATCATTCCAATTCCAATTTCAATTACAATTCCAATTCCAATTCCAATTGGATAAATTTGTGTTGGTATTACACAACTAAAAATTCCAATTGGACATTTTTTTCTTCGAATTCCAAGAAGACAAAAACAACAATTCCAATTGGACAAATTTGTCTTCCAATTCTAAGAAGACACAAGAAGACAAAAACAACAATTCTAATTGGACAAATGCTTCTTCCAATTCCAAGAAGACACAAGAAGATACAAACAACAATTCCAATTCCACTTGGACAAATTTGTCTTCCAATTTTTCCCACAATGGTGTGGCAATAGCAAAAAATTGTCTATGAATAAAACAATAAGACTAAAATAAGTAACACTTGTCTGTGCGCACTATTTTTGTGTGCATATTTCGTGAAATCTTTGTTAGCCTTGAGATAGATGAGGTAGTGGAGTGTGCTTGGCACCAAAAAATTCCCAGCAAGAATGTGTGTGTGTTCCTAGAACGCATGCACACTAAAGTATGTGTGCATTCTAGGAATGTGTGTGTGTTCCTACTGGGAATAAACAAGAAACAATTACAACTCTATCACATCACAAGAGCCCATGTGTGATCTTAATGAAACGAATACAACATTTATTATAGAACAAACATATTTGTGAATAAATATGTATAGGGGTAAGGGGACAAATAGGACCTACGGGGTTAGGATTGAAAGTGTTTTCAAGCATAGATAAATGGTTAGAGCACCAAGATGTGGGTGCAAGGGTTGTACAAAAGGTATATGCATATTGCACTCAGGGATTGATTGTATAGGGGGTTAAGGGTTGAGTATAATTTATGCCTAGGATTAAATGGAGCTAGGGGAGTGTAGGCCATGGTCTAAATATATATCTAACTCAATGTTGTGGTATAGGTCTATGTCATGGTAATCGTATAGGTCTAGGTCATGGTCCAAGTATTTCCATGTCTAGGTCTTGCTATGTCTAGGTTTAGGTCTAGGTATTGACATGTCTAGGTATTGTTATGTCTAGGTCTTGCTATGTCTAGGTTTAGGTCTAGGTCTTGACATGTCTAGGTCAAGGGAATTTATTTCTTTGTGATGTAGGGATGGGGAGTGTAGAGAGAGGAAGAAAGAGAGTGTGAGATTGGGAGAGGGGAAGAAAAAGAGAGAGGGATGGGGATACAGGGAGCGAGAGAGTGAAGGTTATATGCAATTGGTAAAGAGATAGGGGTAGAGATGGATTGTTTGAGAGTGTGACAGGGTGGGAGAGGAAGACCAAGAGGGGGGGGTAGAGAGAGAGGTGCGAGATAGAGTGAGAGATAGTGGGAGGGAGGGGAAAAGGGGAAGAGTAAGGGGGAGAGATATAGAGAGAGAGGAGGAGACGTACCATAATCATCATTAAACCATGTGAAATCATTATTAAACCATAGTTGAACGGTCATATACGTAAAATATCATTATAAAATAAGAGGTATAGGCATATTGCACTTAAGGCTTGGGTGTGGAAGGGGTTAAGGGTAGAGTATAGGTTATGCATAGACTTATATGGAGCTAGGGGGGTCTAGGTGATGGTCTAGGTATATTTCATGGTCTAGGTCATGGTAATGTTCATATAAATACTCGTATAAGTACTCCATTGGAAGAAGAATAAAAACTTAAAACTCACCTTACAAGCGAGGCATTTCTCTGTTGCACATATACTTTATTCCATGTGAGACTTTCCTTGCATTTAGATGGATAGAGAGAGAGGGAGGTATAACTAGGGGCAAAGATAAGGAGGCATGGAGGGAGAGAGAAAGAGGGGAAAAGAGAGAGTGAGAGTGAGACTAACAACAAGGAGAGAGAGAAAGAGGTGGTAGATGTAGGAGAGAAAGAGAGGAGAGATAGTGAGA
>ML789036.1:842750-855099 GCA_009831015.1 Picea engelmannii | reverse complement strand
CCTCACCTGTTGGATGTGCACGCCCTACATGATTACCCTTCTCTCTAGGGTTTCTACCTGTTTCCACAGATCAACAAAACAAATGATGTCTGCTTCTTCTTCTTCTGCTGCTGCAAACTCCCATGCTGCAGTCTTTTCAGTCTCCTGGTTGAAAATATTGAGCCATTCCTCAGAATGCTCATTATCCTCTTCTGCTTCTACTACTATCAGCTTTAGTGCTACAACTTCCTCAGCTTCCTGGATGAAAGAATTGAGACATTCCTCAAAATGTTCATCTTCTTCTTCGCCTGCTTGGGCAGCTTCCAAGGTCTGCTCCAATTCCTCTTCCCTGACAGTCTCAGCTAGTTATCCCTCTATTGCTACATATACAACATAGATTTCTGTCTCCTCTTGGGAAAGTGGTAGGAATACTTCAATTCCTCCAATCATCAGAAGATTTCTCATATATTCTTCCCCTATCAGCTGCACATGCTGATCTAAATCCATTTCTGAGCTCACCTTCTCTGTCAGCTCCTATGGATGATCCCAATTCACCTGCTCATCCCTGCCCACATGGCAATATGGGATGCTTTTGCTATCCTCCTAGTAGATTATGATATCAACCGATCCCATCTTCATCATCACTCCTTGCTGATTTGAACTCACCTCCGAGTCCATGAGACCTTCAAACAGTCTCGAATTCTCATCTTTACCCACCTGGAAATATGAGATGCTTTCACTGCCCTCCCGACCGTCTTCGAGATCCTGTAGTGACCTCATTTCATTGCCCAACTGGCAATGTGAAATTCCCTGGTTGTCCTCATGACAGTCTGTGAGATCCCATAGTGATCTCAACTCTTTTCCCACTTGGCAAACTGGAATTTCCCTTCTTCCCTCCTGGCAATTCTTGAGATCCTCAACTGATCCCAATTCATTCCCTGCATCATTGAGACCTCTCCCAGTCTCTGGTTCACACACCTGAACCATTTCCTCAGGTCCATTGAGGTTTTCAGCATACCTCAACCATCCTTTTAACACCTTATGCTGTCTTCTGACCATCAACTCCTTGATTGGCCATTTTACCTTCGGCTTCTTCATGGGCCATTCATATACCCATCTCGGCTTGGCTTTCTGTTGCATCCGCAGTTTAAGATTTTCTATGTTTTCCCTTATTTCAGTGAGCTCTTTATCCATCTATGCAAGATTTTCTGATTTTCTCTTCCTCCCAGCATGCCTATGGCCTTCAGTAACCATGGTGTTGTCTCTATCTGCTTTCCTAGCAAACCTGTTGCTATCACTCTGCACTAAGAGTGTTTCTAGCTTCATCCTACAGTCCTCCTGACTGCTTATGGACTGTTTCCTACCTGCAAACAAATCCTTACAGAGTCTCTAGCACTTTGTCTTCTTCCTTTTCCTTCCCGCTTCACCTGAAATATACAAGTGAAGTTCCCACTCTAATACCACTTGATGGCGCTTGACGCTCAGTCCACCTACGTCAGTAGGTCCTGCACCTGACCTCCTGGTCTTAAGGATCATTCAAAGTTCACCTTGAGCCAAAGTGGCTCTTTCAATTCCCACAGTGGAATCCCTGATGAAAACCCGATCCACGGGTCCTTCTCTTTTCCCTGTCACAGCCTCTACATGTGCCTGTGACCTTTCCTCAATTTAATTTCAGGTTTCAGGGTTTCGTGATCCTCGACGTCAAGAGATCCTGTCCTCTCAAACTCTTGAACTCCGATTTGCTGATGCGCTCCTTTCGGCCTTAGCCCTCCTGGCTATTCTCTGGTCCATGTGACCTCCTCTTATATGACCGCACTCATACTCCTTGTCAGGGTTTGGGGTTTCACGACCCTCGATGTCACAAACCTCTGTCCTCACAATCTCTCGATCATTGATCTGTCGATACGGCACTTTACGCATTATCCATACTGGCTAAGCTCTTGGCCCATATGACCACTATCCCACAAGACCATAGCCTCATCTCCTATCAGGGTTTCAGACATCGCAATGCCGAAATGCATAAACCCCGTGTCCACGGGATTCTCGATATCTCGATCTATGAATTCTCGATCTGGCTCTCCTATCGAGACCTTTCTCGAAGGCTTCGATCGCTGCGCGTCCCCTCAAGATGGATGGTCTTGATTTCCTCTCGTGATTTCGCGACTCCAAATGTCCCGAGTGTCTTGTCTTCAGGACTCATGAAATGGCGAACTCCGATGCACCGATTCGACCTTCTATCGGGACTTTCCCCGATAATCTGGATCTCCGCCACATGTCCCCAACTAATGGATAGCCCTAATCCAATCTCGTTGTTTTGGAGGTTTCAATGCTCTGATGACAGAAATCCCCTATCAACTCAAAACCTCGGTAGTCAATATACCGACGGTTCACTTGATCTCCACCATGTGTCTCCTCAAACAGACGGTCCATATTGTTCACGGGACTTTTCCTATAAAAATTCTCGATTTCTTGTCCTCGTGACTCCCGATTTCATGAACGTCGATATCCCGATACCTGTCGGGACTTCTGCCTGGCATGAGAAGGGTTAAACCCTGTGCACCTCCTGTCCAATCCAACGGCTGACGGGATTCTTGAATGAGATCCAACGGCTCACGATCTCCCCCTTCTGTGCGCTTCTCCTGCCTCCTTCCTGGACGTGAAAAACCTTCCAACGATCCAGATCTTTTCGACTATTCCAAGAACCGATGCTACTCCCTCTTGAGCTGTTGCACTTTCTTCCCAACCTTGGGAAGATTCACCAAACCTCAAAGGCCTCAACATTTATCCTCTTTTTTCCTCTGCGAGCTCTACGAATTTGAGTCCTCGCCTGCATTTTCAATAACGCTGTTCCTCCCGAGTTTTCATTTTCGAATCCCCAAGGGATTCTTAGAGTTTTGCGCCTCTGCAGAGTCTTCACGCACACACAGTGTTGTCTCTCCTGAGATTTTCCAAGTACTCAAACCCTTAATGGATTTTGTCCTTCTTTCTTCTCCTGTAGATGGAGAAATATGGATGCCCTTATGGCTATCCCTCTGCTCAAGAAACCTCTTACTGAGTCTTCAGGGTGTTCAGCAACCCTGTGAAGATCCCTCAGTGGATTCTTCCTTCAAAATACAGAACTCAAAGAGTTATCTTCTCTTCTCTGTGCCTGTTTTCATAATGTCTCAATGCCCTCCTAGCAGAGTGTCTTCTTCTAGAATGTTCAATAGTTCTATCTCCTTCTGCACACTCTATGCACCTGCTCAATGCCCACTTGGTAGAGCTCCCAAAATCCTCAGTAATTCTGGTTCTTCCTTAAGAACTCACAGCAGAGTTCTTCTCAATGCACCACTGTGCATATGCTCAATGCCCACTTGGTAGAGCTTCACAGAAATCCTCAGAATTTATGTCTACAACTGTTTTCTTCTCCCACACAGCCTTGCCTCCAAGGTGTTCAACAACCTTGAGGTCTTCCCTGAGTTGTTGATTCCAGTTCTTGTGCCGCAACACATCCTTGTCTGAACCCACAGAATTCAGAAGTGCTTCCTCTGTGAACGGCTATCAGAACTCGCAGTGTTCTGTCACACCCTCCTGGTGTGAAGCCTCAAAGAGATTCACCTGAAATCCGACACACTCTTTTAAATGCAAACCTACAGCATATATCTACAACATACATAAAGAAAACTCACAGACATCCACATAACATAGAAATACATGCAGGAAAAACTGCTTCTATTTATATTAAAATGGAAAATGCCTGTTTGTACAAGGTGTTCCTGAGCACGGCCTATAAAAAGGTATCGACTCTTCTCTCTTATGCTCTCTTCTCACAGATTCTCTATCTTCTCTTTTTTATTTCTTTTTTTTTTACATGAGGAGGCTCTTCGACCCCTTCCCTCCAACCTACCTACCCTATTCAATTACATTGAATGGGCTATCTAGCCCAATATATGGATCTAGATCTCAGCCTTACAAACATTTAAGGCCTACCTTATCTACAGCCTGCACAAAGGCACAACTTCAAAGCTCAACAACTTAAACATTTAATTACATTCAATTTCTAAATCAAAATGAGGACAACGCCTCTCTTTAGCTTTGAATGTGTGCGCTTGACGCGGCTTGCTCGCTGGCTGGCTGACGTGGAGAGATGCTCCTGCATCATGCCCTCATAAACGGACACCAGAAGAACTTCCACAACCCACATTATTTCAATGTGGCAATGGAAGCAGGGTCCTCATTGACCAAGACATCAATATCCTTGTGTTCCCTGTCCCTCCAGTGGGCATACATCTTGTTCCATGACAGTTCAAAGGGGAGTTAGCTCTTGTTTTTTTATTTTTCCATGGTTTTGAGGGTGTACATGGGTTGTTTTGGACATAGTCATGTATGTACATGGGCAAACTATTTTTTTCCCATGGACATACATGGGGTTGCCCTTGGACAACTCACGTACACATAGGGATGCCATTTTTTAGGAGGAAACGCCCCCCCAAAAACAAAAAAGAATGCATAAAAGAAGAATGGAAATGCAAGAGGGATGAGTTTGTACTTACTTGGTCCTAGTGGAAGTTCTTTTCATCCTCTGAAGCTCCCAAAATCAACTTCTCTAGCAAAGGGTATTTTTTATCTTTTGGTTAGTTTTCAAATTGCAATGGTGAAAATGAACTATCAACTTCTATTTATAGACTTTTTTGTCCATTTTTGCCACTTTTTTGACCCCTTTTGTCATTTTTTCTGTCTTGGAAATCATTTAATTCCATTATTTAGTTTCTTATTGGATGTTACGATACACTTTTCCTTTTGGTTTGGTAACTTTTGGGGAGGTGCGTCACTTTAAAAAAATCCTTTGGTAAAAGTCATTTTTTCCAACTTTTTGCATATAAGTTAGGATTCCACCTCCACTTTATGCAGCTCATTGTATTTTTTGCTTTACCATAGGATCAATCCCACTGACATGCAACAAGGAACCGTAATTGTTTTTTTAGAAGTGTCATGATTAGGTGGCAAAGCCTACCTTTAGATGGATACCCTAGATAGATCCTTGTTGCATTTTGGTGTCCATGATGTCTATAAATGACTTAAGGCTCAGGAGTCCTTGTTATCCCTATCATGATTACGAGTTTGAGCCTCATTCGTCTGATGCACCATCACTCTTGGCCTCACCCTTGGAACTCCCTAAATGAGCACGCTTTTTTTTCTTTCAAGCTCACTTTGAAATCTGAAAGAAACATATGATGAGACTACATTTATGATTTTAAATATTGTCTGGATTAACTGAAAAAGTAACTTTTGAAGTCTTATTTAATCCATTTTCAGACTCTCTAAACATGAAAATATTTTCGAGCGATATTGTTTCCATTCACGCTCACCAAACTAAAAATTGAAGGCACGTCTGTCCGGTGGTAGTTTACCCCTTTTGCGGTCCTAATGGTCAATTGTATGAACAAAGGTATAAGTTTAACCCTTTTTCAGGCTTGAGGGACTAAATTTATGAAAAAGGAACATTCTCCTTGGTTTTGGTTTATCACCTTTTTTGGGCCTTGGATATTACTTATGAAAAAGGAACCCCCATGGAGTCCATAGTTAAGCTCTTTTTAGACTCCCTAAAATTGAAAAGTTCGCCGAGTGACCTTGTTCCTTCACACTTGTTAAATTGGTCCAGAAGAAGATACACTGTTATGAGTTTACCCCTTTTCCAGCCTGTGGATTATGGAGGAAAAAGGTACACCTTGGGAGATTCGTTTTGCCGAGAGATTTTTCCTTGGTAACGTTTATACGTTTTTCGGGATAAGGAGACTAAATCCAGAAAAAGGCACTGAGTCCATAGTTAATCTCTTTTCATACTCCTTAAAATTGAAAATATTACCGAGTGATCTTGTCTTTTTCACACTCGTTAAAACGGTTTTGAATAGATGTATTTTTGGTGCTAGTTTACCCCTTTTTTGAACTGACTAGACTATCTTCAAAAAAGATACCCATTGGAGTCTTCTTTTATTTTTTTTTCAGACTCTCTAAACATGAAAAAACTATTGAGCTTACCTTCTCTGGGCTTGTTAAAATTATATTGAAGTGGGTTTCATCGTGTCTTTCTAATTGCATTTGCGTCTCAAGGTCTTCGGCCTAATACCGACTCCATGTTTCTCTCAACTTAACCTTTGAAGCATGCCTTATACACAAGCCTTGTAGTACTTTGCCTCTGTGACCTGACACCTTGACCCATGGAGGAAATTTCCTCGAGTGTCCTTTTCCTGCATATGTCTCCTTGCTCAAAGAATTAGTGTGTTCCTTGTTCCTATAACTAGTATTCTTGCTTGCGACACTTGTTCCTCCTTTGTAACGTAGAATTATTTTATTCTTTTTCAAAGATCTTTAAAAAATTGAAAAAGATAAAAAAATAAAAAAACCCAAAAAGAGGGGACAAGAAATATATATTATTTTTTGGCAGCATAATGAGTCGCCCTTGGACAAAGTGCATCCTTCCATTTGTTTGGCAAGCATTGGGATCTAGTATGAGCTTAGGAATATGTTCTCGCTACATAGAGTTGTGTCCTCCTTCATTTGGTTACTCTTCCAAACACATGGAGAGTTTTTGTTGCCTCCTGCATCGTGAACTTATGTCAATGTCGTGTTGCCTGAGTGTGATCATCTTTCATGTTTTTTTCCAAGATAAGTTTCACCCAACCTAAGTTAGACTTTCTGCAGTTTGTATCTTGACTTCATAACCCGACCATCCTGAAAGTCCAATGAAGTCCTTGTTCAAAATCAATGAAGTTCACTAACTGATCATCGAGATCCTCTTATCTTTTCCCGATGAGTCATTGAAGACCTCTAGGTAGTGATTTTATACAGTCACATTGCACTCCTACCCGAGTTTTGAATATTTTGAAGTTGTTGCTCGAGCTATGAAGACCTCACCTCCATCAATTGGGCGGTATTACCTTCTTTAATATGGATATTATAAGTGCATATCCTTGATTTTGAGATGTAGATCTGCTGTGTATTTCTTGCGGCTACACTTGATATAGTTATATGACATGGATCTGCAGTGTATTTGATTGACAACCATGATTTATTTCATCATGAACATGGGTATTCCCACCTCGGAGAGACAATTGTCATTTTACAGATGGCACCTCCTGAACTCTGGTCCTGGGCTCACTAGTTTCATACATTGGCAAAGATTTTGTAATGTATTTCAGCCATCAGATGCTCTTCTGACCTCACACATTAGGGGGCATATTTTATAACACTAAATTTCTCTACACATGCATACCTAGCCTTTGGCCCTCTTACTTCCATTTTTTTCCAAAACATCACCGAGTTGGTTTTCTTAAAAACCCATTTTTTGAAGATGTACGCGCCCTGCACCACTACTTCCCACATACATATGCTTTTTGCACCACTACAGCCTGCGTACATACACATGTTGCACCACTACAACCCGCATATACTTGGAAAAGTTGCAAGGAATTCGTTGAGGTTACAGGCTATTAGGTAGTTTCTTAACTAATCCACCACCTATATCCTGTCACCCAACCAAATAGCCATCCTTTTCCCATATAAAAGGAGGTGTTGAGGTTTCATTTTACATCTAGACATAAGAACAGTGAAACTCTACCCATTTCACATCCCCTCCTTGCCCAAGTTATTGCATCCCTTTTGTGAGAATTGCCTCTGCATTTCCCAATTAGCCATTCTTCCTCCATCAGAAAACCATTCACTTCCCAAGAAGAGATCAGAAGGTTGAGAGGAGAAGCCATACAAAGGTGCGCTTGGAACTTGGTGAAGAGGAGCCCATACCAGGTTCATGGAGCAGTAGCCAGCTTTGGTAGTAAAGGTATAACCATTCAATTATCAATAAAAGAAGTACTTTTCCTGTCCCAAATCATGGTGTATTGAATTCGTTTAATGGTTTATGTTTTTACATTCTAATATCTAACCCTAATTTGCATATGTAATAGTATGCTTGTCTTGTGTTGTTTTTCAATCTTTGGATGCAGGCCAGACATGGGAGGAGGAGTGTAGTCAACATAACTTCCAAGTGCGAGGAGGTCATCACTGCACGCAAAGTAGAGGTATAGTTACCTGACCTTCCTCATCTTTTCTTTTCTTGTATGAGTTTTGGGTAGTTAGAGAAGTAGTTTAATTTTAGATGGTTAATTGATTTGCCTACATTCCGAACCCTAGTGTAGTCATAAGGGGGGGTTTCCCACTAGCACTCTTCTCATATTATAATATAGATGGGTAGTGTTTATCATTTTTCATCTCAAGAAACCCCTCCCCCACTCCTAAGTATTGTGACACCTCACAATAAAAAATATAGGGAACCAGTCAATTATCCCAATAGCCTAAGATTTATAGCTTGCCAAGTGTAGAGATAAATTTTACACATTAGTCTGATGAGATGGTTAAAGTATGGACCCACATGTAGGAAAAAAATTTCTACATATAGTTAAGAAGAGGTAGGTGAGGGAATCTTAGGACAGTCTTAAATCTAGTTCCCAATGGCAGATTTATGGAATTCATTGACCTTTGCTTAACCATGCATAATTATTTTCAACTTTTTCTACAAGTAATGTCATACATTAGGATAAGTTTAAATATTTAGGAATTTTATTTAGTGTTTGTCAGATCATCACCCTTGCTATGTAGAATGCCCCATTGCCAGCAAGCCTATTTAGTACTCTGACAGGTTTACCTAGTCATACCACAGGCCGGTACCCAATGCCAATAAACCTGTTCAATATCCCAACGAGTTAGCCTCTTACACCCTTTTACAAYAGATATTGGTCCACCATATTTTAATACTTTTATATAAAGATTTCTTTTTGCAAGAAGATGGGGAGACAACTATGAAAATTTTATTTAAGACCRGAATGGTATTTATGTTAGAGGATGACTCTTCTTTATGTATTCCTTATAGATTGTCCTGATGTAAGGGATACTTAAGTGGATGTAGCCTATATAAAGATATGGTATAATCAAGCATTTTTAGTGTGTAKTGGATGGTACCATTGGAAAAGAATAGAAAGGTATCTTCAGGCTCGACTCACTTTTTTTTTTTTTAAATTATAGTGATGTTTCCATGGCTAATTGCTAATCATACCTTCTTGATACTCTTTCATAAAGATACTTTACTCACCTACTCAGGGTTCTTTGGGAAAGTGTACAAGTAACCTTTAGGTTTGATAGACAARGTGTCACTTCCTTATATCCTCTAGTGGTGGAGGTGAAGATCAATTGCCATTAAAGATGCCTTGATAAAAAGGAAGATGGAAATTTTGAAAAACTATGGCTAATTCACAACAAGCAATAATAAAAGTCATTATTCAATTAATGCTTAAGGAGACAACAATGTTTAGATCTAGCAATATCTTTTTCAAAGGAAAATACTTTCCTTTTTGTCTCCTTGAAATTGTCCATTCATGGTGAAATAAATACCTACAAAAATATCTAAAATTGTTTATCAACAAAAACACACTTCAAATTATTTACATATGTACAATCAAAATTTAGAAAAAGTTTCAAGAACAGGGGGGGAAAGAAGAAACTTCCCCATCTACTAAGGCCAATGCCTTATCTGTTGACATGACTTGTAGAAAATATTCTTTGGAAATGGGTATGTGGTAAAGTTTGAGTCGATTTCCATTCACTACTAAAGAGACTTGTCCATCATCAGTTGTTTTAATCTTAACAACCCCATTATCATATATGGTAACTAACACATAAAGACCCAACCATCGAGTGGTAATTTTTCCTTTAAAATTTTTAAATCGGAAGTCAAACAATAAATCCCAATCACCAGGTTGGAATTGTTTGTTCTTAATGAACTTGTCATGCCACTTGGTCCTCTAGTTTTGAACTAACATTGTTCATTGGATAGAAACATTCCTAATCTCATCCAACTCATTTAATTGTAGGGATCGTTGTTTTTGTGCCTTGTCTAGGTTTAATACCAATTTTGTGACAATACAGAAAGTCCTTACTTGGAATTCTATTGGTAAAAGTACTTGTTTTCCATACACTAGTTCATAGGGGGTATGCCCAGTGGTGTTTCTCCAAGTGGTATGATATGCCCACAAAGACTCTGGAAGTCTATCAACCCAATCCCTATGGTGTAACTGAACAGTTTGGGTTAAGATAGTTTCCAAAACTTTGTTTGTTGACTCTACCTGACCATTAACTTGCAGCTGATATGGAGAAGACTTGCAATGCTTGATCCCATATTTCTCTGTTAATTTCTTCATCAGCTTGGAAGTGAATTGGGTTCCCTGGTCTATAACAATTTTACACAGAACACCAAAGCAAGTAAAGATGTCTTCATAAATGAATTCAACAACATGTTTTTTGGTAGCCCTAAATAAGGCTTTTGCTTCTACTGACTTGGTGACATAATCTTTACAAACCAAAATATAGTTCTTATTATGAGACATGGGTGAAATCGGTCCTACAAAATCAACGGCCCATTTCTCGAAAGGTTCTTTCATAACTTGGGCACGTAAGGGAAATTTCATCAGTTGATGTGGGTCTTCTTATCCTTTGACAACTATCAAAACTCTTCACATATTTGACAACATCCTTAAACATGCTAGGCCAATAGTAACCTAAATGTAATACCTTATATGTTGTATGTTTGTTGGAAAAATGGCCACCACATGGTCCATCATGACAAATTTATAGGATTTATTGTATCTCATCTTCTCGAACACATGTAGGAATAATCAGGTTTGGTACAGTAGAAAAAAGGTCACGGCCAACGCAAGAGTAGTTAGCACTTTGCGTGATAATTCTACAATTTTCATGAGGTGACAAATGAGTTGTTAACTTCCTAGTAGCCAAATAATTTTCCATGTCTGTAAACCATGGGGTATTTATAGAGAGGGGAGGAAGATGCTCATATGGAAAACTATCATCAACAGGAATATCCTCACCCTCATCTTTTATGCATGAAAAAAAATCAACAACTAAATTCTCCTTTCTAGGTTGGTCAAGGATGGTGATATTAAACTCTTGCAATAACAAGATCCACCTAGTCACTGGACCATTGGTAATGGGTTTATTCATGAGAAATCTAATGGAAGAGTGATCTATATGTACAAATAGTTCATATCCTGTGATGCAATGGAGAAATGTATTGATGGCATGGACCACTACCAATATATCCTTTTCGGTAACTGTATAGTATAACTCGGCAGGGGACAAGTTCTTACTCACAAAATGAATGGCATAGGATTAATGGTCTTGTTTCTACCCTAATACTCCTCCTATTGCGGTATTAGAGGCATCAATGGATATGTGAAATGGAAGGGCCCAATTGGGTCCCCTAAGAATTGGTTCCATAGATAAATTAGCTTTCAAAGTTTCAAAGGTAGTTTGACACTGGTCAGTCCAAAGAAAATCAAAATCTATTATCAACAATCCAAACATGGGTGAAACAATCTTTGTGAAATTTTCAATAAATCACCGGTAGTATCCGACATGTCCAAGAAATATTCTTACCTCTTTCTAAGTCTTGAGGGGTGGAAGTTTAACAATTACCTAAATATTAATAGGATCCACTTTAATCCCTTAAAATGAAACATGATGTCCTAAGACTACTCCTCCAGTCAACAACATTTTACATTTTTCATGACTTAAGGATATGTTCATTTCTTGACATCTGATAAGGACTTTCTTTAGATTATCTAGGGCTTCCTGGTAAGTATTTCCATATACTTTAAAGTCTTCCATGTATACTTCCACACAATAATGAATAAGGTTAGCAAATATCCCTATTGCTTCTTGTTGAAATGTGGCAAGAGCATTACACAAACCAAATGGTAAGACCCTATAGGCATAGGTGCCCTAGGGACAAGTGAAAATAGTCTTGTTCTGATCCTCGAGTGCTATGAGAATTTGGTTGTACCTTCTATATCCATCCAGGAAGGAGAAGTATTTCTTCCCTGACAAGGTATCCAAGACTTGGTCAATGAAAGGAATGGGAAAATAATCCTTTAGAGTGGCCTTATTAAGTTCGTAGAAATTGACACAAACTCTCCATTTCCCAATTACTTTATTTGGAACCACTACAAGCGGGGATACCCATTTACTGTTCGATATTGGATAATTAAATTCAAGATTCAATATCTTCTATATCTCTTCTTTTACCATATCCTTGAGTGTTGGGTTCATACTCATCTGGGGTTGCCTAACATGTGTTACTTATGCCTGGGTATATATGTGATGAATGCATGTATCAGGGTGTATACCCTGTTGATACTGAGAGGGGGGTGAATCAGTATCAAGTACAATTTAAAACATTTTTCAACTTATACTTAAACCATTCAATTATATCCAATGAGAAATGAACAATAGTATAAGAGTTACACCAATACACCACAATACACCATGC